>OZ026566.1:2433288-2475788 GCA_964020155.1 Chondrilla cf. caribensis
TGGAAGGGTTTAGGAGGTCTTGGTGGTCCGGGGGAGACAGCCATGTGTCTGTAGTTGGAAGGACTAGTGGATGGGCTGTTTGAGCGTTGAGAGGAATGTGGGTCTAGTGAACCACTCCCGGTGGTTCGATCTCGGGGGAGACGTGGGGGCAGAGGGGGAGGACTGGGGGAGGCATTTGGAGGTTTCCTAGGAGACATACTTTGGCGTGGAGGGATGGGAGGTGTCATTGCTTCCGTGCCGACCTCACCGAAAGGGGTCCTTCGCGTGAGCAAATTGGAAACTGGTACTTCACCAACAGCTGAGGCTAGCTTCGGGTTATTTTCAGGAGCCATCATGTTCCGACTGTGTGTGTGTCCTGATTTGTGAACCTTATCATCTCTGGAAAATTCGGGTAACTCATCTCCACTATCATCGCTGGCACTCACTTCTACTTCAAAATCTTCAATCTCATCCATTTCATGAGGAGAGTCTCCATTCAAAATGTTGGACATTTTCTCTGCAAGTCGATCAAACATGTTCGAATATCTTGGATCCAGTGTGTTTGAGCCAGCAGTTGGGTTCTGAGGGTCGTTCTCAACTTGATTGACATGCATGATTGAAATGTCGTCACGCACCGTACGCGCAGTTCTGCAAATGTAATGTTGGAAAACAATCCCATATTGACCACAGCACACAGCTGTGCTCCAGAGGTTACGTACGTACCTGTAGTCCTGCGCACGTCTAGGAGGAGGTGGGGGTGGGGTCTCATAGTCACTTTGCATCAACCTCGTCATAGTTTCTGCATCGAATCGCCTGTGGACCAAGGAAATGATGTACGTAGAAGAGCATGTAATAGATAGTACATACACAAATATAATAGCATGGTCACATACAGTAGGATGGTCACATACAGTAGCATGGTCACATACTGTAGGATGGTCACATACAGTAGGATGGTCACATACAGTAGGATGGTCACATACAGTAGGACGGTCACATACAGTAGGATGGTCACATACAGTAGGATGGTCACATACAGTAGCATGGTCACATACAGTAGGATGGTCACATACAGTAGGATGGTCACATACAGTAGCACAATGTCAACCATACAACCACATGCTGAACGTTGATACAAGTACGTACAGTTACGCACCTTTTGGGTCGAACAGAATTGTCATCCTCTTCCAGCACTGTAGGAAAGCAACAGAAAACATTCAGTAAACAGAGCAAAACACACACGCACGCATGCACACACACACACACACACACACACACACACACACACACACACACACACACACACACACACACACTTACAAGCATATCCTGCTCTCATTGGCTCTAGAGATGACTTTGGTATTGGTACACTCGGAGGATTCAGTAAACACGGCATTCCTCCACTGCAAGAGAAAGTGGACATTATTGTACTTCTCATAAGAGACTACCAGGTGTGTGGTATACTGCTTCCACAGGTTTATCATTGGTTCATGTTTGCCATGCATGCCTAAGTGATATGTGTCAGTCAAACAAGAAGCCATTAGACAATGTAACCTGCCCTGTATGTTTCACTAGAGATAAACAGCTGTTACATATGACAACAGACTATGGTCGTCCTATGACTTCTTATCCGCCAGACACATTGCACATACACAGGTCTGACTAACATGAAACAATGTATGTAGTATACTCTTGTTCACTGTGTACTGTGTGTGTAGCAACATGAATATGCAACTTAATCAGTTCCAGTTGTCAGTGGGAAAAGAAGGGTAGGTAGTTGGCTTATCTTTCAAAAGGTGTTGAAAAAGTACAATAATCCACCAAACCCCTGTTATTGCCATAAGACGCTTATTCATGCACTCTGCAGTCAGTGCACTGTACAGAAACCTACCTACTGCACAGGTGCCAACCTTCAATGTACGTACATTTAGCTCCAACCAATGATAAAGCATACCCATTGTGATGCATGACAAGAGACTACAAAATGAGAGTTTCTTTCAGGAAAGTGGTCATGTGGAGGTGAGTGTGGCCGTGAAAAAAGGTAAATTGAGTGTGCGGAAGCACCTACTGTGAGCGTCTGATCATAATGTGGCTAATTCTCTAGGGAACCACAATATCTTCAATTACAACCACTGGTAGTGTCAATGTTACAATCAACAGTGAATGAAACAGCTCACCTTTGTTTGAAACAGAAATGAGCCAACAAAGCATAGAGTGTTTGAAAAGGCAGTTTAGATCCTTGAACAACATACCCTAAGCACATACAAAAGGATGATTACATACAGGAAGACGTCACTGAACAGCTGTTACTCATTCCTATCTATTATTACCACTAAACCTAGAACAAACTTCAAATTGGCATATACATAATCACACACACACACACACACACACACACACACACACACCATACATATGTACTCTCAATACATACACATTTTCCACCAGACATGCTGTACCTTGCGGTTCTTTCAAAATGAGATAATGTGTCACTGGTTCAGCACAACTAGGTGGCAGTCGTATTGAAAGTGCATAGCTATTGTTTTTGCTTGATCTTCTTACAATAAATGACTGAGTGTGAGAAGAAAGAGCCATCATGTAATCTGTTGTGGTATACATACATAGATTACCCATAGTACAAGTACTGTACACTTGTGTTCTTTAGTGGTAGCACACACATACATTACACAGACAAGGGCACAGTTATGCATGTGTATGTACATATTATGTACATATGTACATGTACAGTATATGTACAGTAAACATCTGTTCTTGTATGTATGTACTGTATGTGCATATAACATATACATACAGTATGCATCTGTACATGTACATATTATGGTATTACGTATAAGCACACAGTACCTGCATTGCATACCTCTATAGCGCACAGTAAAACGAACAGACATGCTTTGTGTTTACAAGCATGATATGACAAATTTACATCATATAACTACAGTAACCGCCATAATTTGACTTCCATACAACTTAATTATTGGGTTAATCGCTGATCATGAAATAATAATTGGAATTGTGTATTTAACAATTGATCTCCTCTCTACTACCAAGACTTGGCTTTATTGTGTGCATACTAGGCTAATTCACATCACGCACATCATGGTTGGTTCTTCCCATGGGATATTAACCCCAGTTCAACCTCCCATCCCAAATGCCACACACAGCCATTCAGCATAGCTGAAGTAATATACGTATACTGTGCATGTACATACATAGAGCAGAGGAGATTCCCGAGGGGTGACTAAACATTTCACTACACCTGACTGACCTCTGACCAATACATTGAAACTCATTGAATGGAAATTGAGGAATTGGTCAATCAAGAGGTGCAGTGACCAGAGAGAAACACTGGGAAACTATTAGGAAATCACAGCTATTGTACATACTCCCATGGCATTTACACACATACATGTACTTATGTTCGTATATTGAACACCATTGTACATAGGTACATGTGTTTATGTATGTACATCAGTATGCATACGTACGTACATACGTATGTACATCAGTACAGTTTTGTACTGTACAAACATCAATATTTGAACATACATCAACATATTACGTATGTACATTAGTATACTGACAGTATATCAGTATATATACATACATACATACATAGATACAAAATACATGTTGGAATATGTACATACATAATATTATGTGTACATACATACACTAGTATACATATGTATGTACATATGTCAGTATACATATGTAGTAGTTATACCCAGTGGGCATGTTCATTCACCCGGGCTGGCAGCGATGGAAGTTTTCAACAAAGAACAGCAAGAAGGCCAATAACACTGCAGCAATCCTCGTTCCTTCGGTAGATTAAATACTTGGAGGCTCGTTAGTACATCAAGTTTCCTCGTTTGTTTAAGGTATGTTGGTACGTCAAGTTTCCTCGTTTGTTTGAGGTATGTTGGTACGTCAAGTTTCCTCGTTTGTTCGAGGTATGTTGGTACATCAAGTTTCCTCATTAGTTCGAGGTATGTTGGTACGTCAAGTTTCCTTGTTCGTTCGAGGTATGTTGGCACGTCAAGTTACCTCATTCGTTCAGTAAATATTCGAAGGCTAGTTCATTTGGTAAATATTCTGAGACTTGTTAGATTAATTAGTGCCACCTACAAAAACTAGGGTACATCACAAATGTACTCCTGTTGGCGTTTTTGTAGTATATTGAAAACGCGTATCGGGGTACAGGTTAAGTATAATAGCATTGAACAAGTGGTATTCATACTTACTCTTGGTTCTTCCTTGATTAGAAACTCATTGGCTGAGTGAGTGAAAAGAAATCATTGACAAGGAGTTCAATATGGACACACACACACACACACACACACACACACACACACACACACACACACACACACACACTAACATACTCAACTTGATAACGCTGGAGATACCCATACACAAGTGCATGTACACACACATACATATACAAATACACATGCATGGGCATATATACGTACACACACACACACACACACACACACACACACACACACACACACACACACACACACACACACATACTCACCTTGATGACGTTGGAGATAGGAGAAATGCCAATACCTTTCACAAGCCTTCAGTACAACTTCAGCATTCTCACGATTAAACTAAAGTGCAAGGAAAACATCTTCCTCGTACCATGCACATGCTACTCAGTGAAGTCATTACAGCTGTATCATTGCAATTTGTATTAGTGCAAACTTTTGACCATATTTGGTCCACGCATGGCAACAAAATCTGTACTGTCATTATAGACATGTAGACACCATAATTCACAACACGCCCACTTACACACCCACACACCTTCACACCCACTTACCATACCCACCTACATACGTACCTTCACACCCACACATACATATAAGGATACAAGTAGGTCAACACGACAAATCAATACTCACTATTGAACTTGTAACAACTGTTTCTTCTTCTTTTTTCAGGGATTTTGGACTAGTTAAGGATGAATGCATATAATTTAGGTTACTATGTATTTTTGTGTGTACATATCATGTGTGTATGTGTTTTGCACATATTATTATGTTTTAGGTATGTGTGTGTGTGTGTGTGTGTGTGTGTGTGTGTGTGTGTGTGTGTGTGTGTGTGTGTGTATCTGTCTGTCTGTGTGTGTGTGTGTGCGTACCTACATCTACATACACATGCCCATCAAACAATTCAAAGGTCATAAATCGGGTTCCCTATTCCTAATGACACACAATAGTTCATATTCACAAGTACATACTTTCAAGTGCCCACGACATTCATTCGAGCATACAGCATGACTGAAACCAACAACATATACGTAGGTATACCACAGACATTTCAGAAGCAGACCAGCTATACACACAAAAATACTGTACACACACACACACACACACACACACACACACACACACACACACACACACACACACACACACCACAGACTACATGTACATAGTGTATATACAGTATATATGGATATGCATAGAATAATATATACTATACTATAAGACAATTCCTGCAATTAGAATAGCTTTCACTTCTGAGGGCAGACACAAGAATTAGCAGAAGGACATGAAAAGGCTTCTACACAGACAGAAAACTTAGAATTTCCCTCAAGAGTCCCATACACAATAAAGACAGGTGGAAACCCAATACAATGGGGGTCACATAAGGGCCTGTTGAAATTCCAACACTAAACAATACATACGAGCGTCTGAGGTCATGGTGTAGTAGCATCCAAGGCAAGGTCACACTATCAGCTTACAGTGCGCGCTACATGAGTACACACTGTACATTCACTGCGAGGTCATGGTGCAAATGAGCTTCATGCCAGCCAGGCAAGGTACAATGTGTACATAGCGAGGTCACAATAAGCTTATAGTGAAGTAAGTTAGGGATGCACATATCTACATACGTATGTGCAACATCAGCCATGACACAATGGTAAATGAGCTTCACAACAGGTGTGCAAGAGTGAGATCAGCCCATATATACGTACTAACAAAGGATTCATTCTACAACAACCCTCGGTCCAGAATGACAGTCGTGTACAGAATACAGTACAACTGCCAGCAAGATGGCTATGTGGCCATTGTATGTATGTACGTATACATACAGATGGAATGTTGGGATGATTTACCATGACGTGACATCAAATTGTACACAGAAGCTAACAGTTAAAGCCAACTTGTAATCCAGAACAAACCAACTCACAACAACAAATCACAGTAGACGAGCTGGTGTGCTAAGACAGTACATATCCAACTATAATGTACGCTGAATAAATTACACCACTGTGGACAATGAAATAAATTCTATTTGCCAGAAACTCTACACATCAAAGATCAATGTTTCTGAAAAAGAGACTGTTAACACAAAGAACAACATCCATTTGACTCAATTATCCAGAAATTTGAGCTAAGCAAGTATGACTTAAGTGGACCCCACTGAAAATTCTACTTATCAGAACTCTACTGATTACAGATCAGCATTCTAACAAGAGATTGTTGGTACAAGCATATCCGTTTGACCTATAAAGAAATTTGACCTAAGCAAGTTTGAGTTGGGTGGACCCTGTGGTAGTGTGCAATACTCACTCTGTGAGGAGGCACAAATAGTGGATAACACTGTGATGTCATAATGCACCTGTTGATCATCAATAAAAGTGAGATTCTCCGAGTAAATACACACGCTGGCACACCCAGCTCCATACACTCAGTTTACCTGGTAGTCACATACGTACATACATACATATGTATGTACGTACATAGTTTACAAGTGTCAAAGCTAAGAAATGGTAACAAGACAGTTAGATACAATGTAGCCAGGATGTGTACATAACCATGATGCTGAACAGGTCACACACTCAAAGGAGGATTGCACGGAAAAGACAACACTTTACATCAGCATACAGGGACTGGCAATAGTCTTTCCATCATAAAACGTTCACAGCAGAGAGGATACTGAGGACCTGGGAAAGTTGTGCTCCAGAGTGTGTATGGGATGTGTGAAGATGAAAGTGGACAAGTCATTGTCAGAATAAGGCGTGTAGAATAGTTTCACTGTACTCATGTATGCACACCCACACCCACACACACACACACACATCAGGCACAGGCCGTTTGGGACATATATAACTAGCTATATAACTTTTTTCATCTACCAACCTACCGATACACACACATACATATACAAATACACATGCATGGGCATATATTCGTACACACACACACACACACACACACACACACACACACACACACACAAACACATGCATATGCACACATACATGAACACATGTGTGCCCATGCATGTACACACAATGGGAGTAGCAGAAGCAACAAATTAAAAACAAGATTAGTTCTGAATGAGTGAACCTTATGAAATGGATCTACGTATTTAAACAAATTGTAGGAAATGGACCAATTGAGTTGAACACAACAGTGAGATTCACACCAACCAGGAGTGTGTGATAGAAATATAATATATCAGCACTTCACGATGGTGGTTAGAAGGAATCAGCACTTCACGATGGTGGTTAGAAGGAATCAGCACTTCACGATGGTGGTTAGAAGGAATCAGCACTTCACGATGGTGGCTAGAAGGAATTAGCACTTCATGATGGTAGTTAGAAGGAATCAGCACTTCACAATGGTGGTTAGAAGGAAGCAGCACTTCACGATGGTGGTTAGAAGGAATCAGTACTTCATGATGGTAGTTAGAAGGAATCAGCACTTCACGATGGTGGTTAGAAGGAAGCAGCACTTCATGATGGTGGTTAGAAGGAAGAGTGAAATAAAGAAAACATACAATGAAAACAGGAATTTTATTAGATTTATGTGGAAACAGGTGAGGTAACTCGATCCGGACAAAGAGGAACTGAGTGTGTACTCAAGACTATGCTATTACGTCAACATGGAAGCATGCCGTACAGTATGCGTGCAGCATGTGTTCACCTCCATAAACAGTATACGTGTGCTTACATCCACAAACATTATGTGTGTATTCAATCCACAATAGCATGTACATGCATGTATCCAACTGTCTTTCAATGTTCAATGAAATCACCATATAGTCATGCGAACATATTATGTACACCTTAGCGCAAATGAGAACATGTAGATGACAATCATCAAAGATCCACATCAAAGAAACTGTGAATTAATTTCAGTACAAGGTGAACCAGAGGGGGTGGTGGCCCTATTCAGGTGGTCAGATCATAATTAACCTGTTATATGTACCCAAGGCCAGCTAGTGCATGTGAGTACATGTATATCTGATGGTCACAGGTCCAGACAATTTGAACACTAAAATCCATGATTTCAAGGTGGAGTAGGACAAAACTGGAAAGAGAAGGCTCAGGACATGGATGAAAAGAGGTCTTGTCTAGGCTGGACTTCCCTTGTTCCCTGTGTGAGCTGATGAGACTGCACATACGTATGGATATGATGACTGGTGACCCTGTGAAGTAGCCTTTTTTCTGGATAAGTGGTCCACCACTACAATAATTACAGCTGATACTGATACTGATATATGTATGTAACCCTCTCCATCCGTATGGAATTCTTACAGTGCTAAAATCAGGGAATAAGCACTTCTGCTCCTGTGATTGACTGGCAGTTACAAATATAGGTACTTGTTATGGCAATGCAGGTTGACCAGAACAACTGTACATTTGGAGTGGATGTGATGAAGTGGGTTGACATCAATAGTGACCAACAACAGATCGAGAGATTGATAGAGATGGTGATGGTAAGGAACACAGGATTGATGGTTGATGGTGATGGAGACAAATAACAGTTTGATACATTGATGGCACTAATATAGTGAGGAGCACCGGACTGACGGATTGATGGTGATAGCGATGAACAAAAAAGGTGGACATATTAACGACAATAGTGAGGAGCACCAGACTGATGGATCCACTAGATAAAGACACAAACATGATTGGTAGGAGTTTACATGTATACGTTGGATCGACAGGGATGCAGATCAATAATACACTCCCATCAGACAGACGAGGTACAAGCCGATGGTACGTACGTAGACGCTAAAGTGGGATGAAACGATATTCTTTAGAGGTTCGGACTTTAAAGTAAACTCACTTTGCATATATAGGACAAGTCTCGTACAACGTCTGGATCTGTCTCAAGTTCCCAGCATATTGCCGAATAAGCTGAACACATTTAAGAAAGACAACACAATTTCAATTCGCCGACGGACAGTTAACGTTCGTAAACACCGAAAAACTGGATTGAAATAAATTCTCGCTAACTTACATGTTGATTGGTTTCCGACATTGGCCTTTTGCCCAGCCAGTCCTACAACAAGTACGTCTAAACGATAAATAGTGTATCCTCTACCACTCAAGTCAAGAAGAGAAGTAATTACTTCCGATCACGTGTCAGGCCGAGTTAGGCACTGAATAATCTTTACTCTATTGTACCTGGACGGCCGCTAGTTTAGAAGCTGCTACGATGCTACTAAACTAGGCACGATCGGTGAGGTATATACGAGGAATTCTATACAGATGAATAATGTGTATATGATGAAAAGCTTGTATAGGTTATAAACCGATTATCCACATAATGGCATTAAAAAATCACATGCATTGTCAAACAATAGGGTAACCAGAGCCACACTGACATGATGCATGATATAATTACCAGACGTGTACTTCTGGTTAGGGAAACACAATATATACTTCAATTCCATGTGTGTTACATTTGTAGTAAAGAGCTCTGATATTGTATTGTAACATATAGTGGTTGTGATCTAACTCTATAGGACAAAGTAGATGCACTTTTTGTATAATGATTATGTTAACGTGTACGCATGATATCATCCACACACAAACCAGACTACATGTACACACACACACACACACACACACACACACAATTTTGATAAGACCTGATATGAATGCATCCACATGTGAGATCTGGCTAAATGTATAGATCTTGAGTTTTAAGAACAATTGGGTCAGTAGCATGCAGTAATCCACTACAAACCTCTGAATTTAGGAACCTTTTATAATTTATTAAGGCATAATAATCCTGTAATGCCCTCAATAAAGAGTCAACTACGTATATTTCTGGATGTGTGAAAATGCAAAATATGGATAAGTATCAATATTGCCATCATTAAGCCAAATGTATCAACATATCTTACACACTGATTATTTTAGGCAAGATGCAAAACCCCACATCCAGTGAATACATATAGCTCTACCATAGATACTCCAAGAATATCTATGACTAAACAAAAATAATAATAGTGGAAGTGTACAATAGCACATAAAGCAAAACATCGTATACGATGAAGCTATACGAAAAAGCTGCAAAACTGCATGTAC
The DNA here is from genome assembly GCA_964020155.1 of Chondrilla cf. caribensis. NCBI lineage: Eukaryota > Metazoa > Porifera > Demospongiae > Chondrillida > Chondrillidae > Chondrilla > Chondrilla cf. caribensis. Next base: position 2,443,637 of record OZ026566.1, read on the forward strand.
GATTCATCACATAAGGTGAAGCTACACATAAAGTAAGAGCAGTACACAAAAATCATATACTATAGCCTATGAAAAAAGGTCTGTAAAGTGTGCATACATCAGCATCTAAGATTGTTAGAGGCTCAATCCACCAAGGAGTCCATACTTGAAGGCTAGGTAGAAGTTTGCTGCATAAGTGAAGACACTTGCAAACGCATTCATACTGTATCCAAAGCCACGTTTATCCGGGTATCCCAAACGAAAGAAGATACGTCCCACAAAGAAGATCCCACACAGAGCTGGTATGAGTCTCAGCTGGTTTGAAGTCTGCACAGATGCTCCCAAGGCAAGAACTGGAAGACAGAAGGCAGCATATTGCTCAAGGGTGTTCATCAGCACATTCTTCTGGACTTGGAACAAATGGTCTCTGTTGGCCAGAGGATGCGCTTTGTGCTTCCCTCTTGCATATCCTGAGTCCATGATGGCAATAAACACATTCAGAGATGGGAGGAGTAGCCACTTACACGTGTACCCCAGTTTTTGGGCTACATCTAGTGAAGAAGGAACGGGTATGAAAGAACCGTATCTATAAACTACGGTAACTGTAGCTACTGCAGCTCCCATTCCAAGAAGCTGCTTAGGGATGAAAGGTTTCTTGACTTCGCTGGTTTCTTCGGACGCCATTTCTATTCCTTGCACGCACGAGTGAGATCATGTGACTCTTTGTACTAAGGCGGGAACAATTTTATATGGTCTATGTTCAGACAGATGGCGGAAAATCTTCGTGGTATGTAACTTGGAAAATTTTACTCCAGTTACCCAGACCGTGTAGATTTTATCTTTATTTATGTTTTTATTCGATACAGCACGAAGCCCGAAAAGATTAGGTAACTTTAAAGTTCGATATGACTTTTATCATTCCCCTCAAGGTCCGCACCGTGGGGATCGTATGGTACGTGTGCACGCACATTATTGATTGCGTCTCTGTGTGTTTGCACGTGTACTGTGTTTCTACGACGATCTTTCATGTAACATCTCGTCAGATTCACCGTTACCGGTAAAATGAGCACGGATACACTACCCTGGGTACTATGGTTACAGCAGAAATAATATACAAATGTTTGCTAATGGACAGTTTTGCTGTTTCACCATTTGGTGGTAAATATTGGAAGGCTGGATTTTTGATGTAGTCGTGGAAAGAACATGAACAATGATCCTTGACCCTTTCAATCGAAGTAGAATATTGCTGTATGTGTGATTTGCACCAGTAATTGTGTATTTGTGTGTTGAATTGTGTTTGAAGTGAAAGATGTCTGGATCACTGTGATACTGCAAGCTCTGGCCCACTTTATAAATGAAAATCAAAGAGTTACTCTGCTGAGGTATCGAACTATCACTCTTTGGTCTATCAGCCGTCGTTCTTTCATATCGGTATTGGTTGTATTCTCCTGTAGATCGATTAATGCCATATTATAATTTTTACAACAGTGACCTATTCCCACTGTACAGCTTTGTGAATTTCACCAGTGATCTACTGTATTATGTAATATTTCTTGATATTCTTTCTTCATTGCAGTGTTGTTTGCTTCTTATCTGTATACATTTATTCAACTCTTGAAATTGCTATTCAGTACAATACTGTGAGTGTATGTAGCTTAATATTCCTCTCTGTCCAGGAGAGGGATGAGGCCTTCTATAAAGACAAATCCGGTAAAACTATGGTGATGTACCCCAAGGAACTAGTGTACCCTCCCTCTGGAGGAGAGTATTCTTTGGAAGAGATTAGAGCCCGGTTGCCACAGTATCAAGTGGACTTTGACAAGAGTGAGGACGTTGGCATGGAACTGACATGTGTGCCGCAAATACCACCAGTGTACAAAAGTAGTGATATGAAGCAAGTTGAAGAGAATGTAAGAAGTGTGAGCGCATGGGTATGTGTATTTTTCGTATGTGTGTAGGGGACTTGGTGCGGGTGTGGCCATTAGGGTTGACCTTATGAGCATGTGGCAGTTAGTTGGTTTTGTATGCATGAATATGTGAGATATTTGTTAAAGTTACATTTGTGGCCTTGGTTCACATTAAGTATGTATGTACATGTGTTCCTGCATTCATCTTAAGGTTCCATCTGGCAATGAAACTAAAGTTACTCTGGAATCATTGTGTTCTGGAAAAGAAAATCTTGGTGTTTCAGCACCCTCCAAACAGCCTACAGACTATTGCAAACCAGACAATGTGTTTCAGAGAGAAGTGGAACTAGAACAACTGCTTACTTCCAAGGGAAGAACTCCCAATCTACTTGGTACTTTCAGGAGACAGGGGAACAATGAAGGATATGGTTTCACACCTCAGACAGGCCCAGGATGGAGCATCCCAGAGGACAATTCTATACTGTAGGGGAACACCTGCTATTCACATCTGGTAGTATTTGAAGCTTTTATACATACTATGTATTTTACATAGTCCACAGAGAGCACTCAGCTACAGTGACACCCAGAGTTTCTCGACTACTGGTAGTATACTGGAAGGGAGTCAAACTTGTGGCACTTTTGGGGTGAGCAAGTAGCACATTACAGTTTGTGTCGTGGCACGGTGAAGTGCCATGCATGTATTAGGACTTCAGTGTACATCTGAACGTGTGCCCAGGTATATGAAGACAGTGCTGATCAGTCCAGCCTATTGAGGAGATCTGCTGTTGTCAAGAACAGTGGTGTCAAATCCAGCCATGTTTCAGGATTTGATTTGTCTGAAGGAAGTTTTAAAGTGTGGGAAGACAGTCATCATGTATCTCGCTCGTCTATGATTAGAGATGAAAAGGAAAATGTATGGGTCAATGACGATGAGCTCCTGTTTTGTGTCTAATGAACAGTTTTTTATTTTGCCTATGACAGCAATTCCAAGTGAAGCCAACGAACCCAGTAACTGGTAAGTGCATGTATGTACGTTCATACACATACAGTGGTACCTCCATAATCCGACCACATTCTGAGACGACTATAACAACTATAGGCTGTACCGTATGCTACAGTTGTATCCTGGATGTGTTGGATCAAAGACAATTTATACTGCATATCTACCCACAATATACTATAATGTGGTATTTTGCGTGAGTAGTTAAAGTGCCATTTTCATCACTGTTTGCACACTTTTGCTATTGACACTTGTAATTGTTATAAAAGTTTGTCAATTAATTGCTTAACAACTCATTGTTCAGCTGGAATAACAATCCCATGTGAGAATTAGTATACAATTATATTATTTTGTATGAAAACATACTGCATAACAACTAAAGTACCTCTGGTAGGGCTGTATATCCACTACAGCCCTACCAGGGGTACTTTAGCTATTACTTGCATATTACATTGTATGTATACAACAGAATGTTTACTAAATTTCTACCTGGTTCTTGTTCTATACTACGCTACCTGTCTGATGATTTGTGCTGCATGGCTGATGTATGCACACTTCTTTTCTTCAACCCAACTATCAACTAAGATACAAATACCTCTATTATTATTCAGACAAACTTTCTAATCCAACATATTATTTTCTGTGTAAAAGTAACAGACTGTCCCATTTCACTGTATATTCAATGACATACAGTACTTACATAATAATGTTGGGTGTTAGCTTCTGTTTACTCTCTTCTTGACATTCACCTTTACTCCATGTTTATGAAGAAACCACCCGCCAACCTTTAATGGATATTAAGGGATTGAAGCAAAGGACCTTAATCACTTCACAATCCAATTTAACTGACAGCTTCCAGGTCTACGAGGATTCTGTTGCTGAAAAATCTTCTTATCATGATGATTTTGCAAGAGGCACTCATCAGGTACCTCAAGTTGGGATCTACGACACAACTAAGCCCAGTACTGTAAGGAATACACGAGACATATGGTTGTGTTTGTGTAAATTCTTGAATGAATATTCAAAGGCATAGTACAAATGTTTGTGTGTACTATATTATGTAACAGTTGTATCCTGGTGTAGGGGACAATTTATACAGCATATGTGTATGTATGTGCATAGTCCATTACAATATATATATATGCAATAGAAATGTGTTTACTAATTTACTGCCGTGTTTTCACTGAATTAATCCTAACAATGAAACCTGTCTGGTAACCTGTGCTACATGGCTCATGTACACACAGTTTTCCTTTCATCTGCTCCTCTACCAGGACACAAATACATATTATGTATATGTACTATGTATGTGTATACATGTACTGTACATGTTTGGTATGTTTGTGTATGTATGCAAATATGTGTTGTACATGTGTTTACATGTGTACAGGTGTATTTTGTAGGTACAGTTTTGTCCTCCTGGGCAGCGTTGTACTTTCCCATGAATTCCACATGGTGCCTGTACGTATGTGTATCAATGATAGCAGTATGCTACATGCGTATATCTCATGAAGTACTTTCATCATCTGTTTACTGTCATTGATCTACACATGTTCAGTACATGCATATGTATGTACATATATAGCAGTATATAATGTACATTGAATAGTCGTTAATCTGCCATGATTCATTTTCGAAGAATATGGTGGATTAATGAGTTTGGTGGATTAGGTGGATATTCATTAGTACTTCTGTGTTATATTTGTACTGGAGAATTGTGGCAGATTAAAAGGTTTGGCGGATTAACAAGAATTCACTGCATACTTATGTACTATTTATGTGCACATGTGTACCTACATGTGTGGATATGAAGAAAGCATCTGTTGTTGTGTTTATGGATTCCTGTGTTAATTTATGTGTGATGTACTATATGCACATGCGTATGTACGTATAACAATACTGTACATGCTATATGTCTGTATGTATGTTTTGTTTTTATCCCCAGACTGCTTCAATACAGAAGGAGAAGCAGCTTGAGGGTAGCTACAGTGGAGTCCAGATGGCCCCTCCACCACGACAAGGAGAATCAGTGTTTGAACAAAGCATCACTGTGATGGGGATCCCCAGACCACCAGAACCGCTTGGAAAACTCTCTTCTACACCGAATCACTTGGAGAAAACTGCCTCCTGTGAGCTCAACACTCATGTTGTAAACTGTACTATGCTCATGCATACATACGTGATGTGTAAATATTTCACACACTAACATTTTTCTGTGTCCATATTTGTGTATTAGGTATATACAGATGTGTGCATGTGAGCTATGTACACATGTATGATATGTTGTATCACCTTCAGAAGGGTTACACAGGAATGGATCTTTTGTATGGGATACCAAGAGTGAAGCCCTAGGTGCTCCATAAAAGGATCCATTTCCTGTGTTTCCTTCCTAAAGGTGATATAAATGTAATGTGTATCCTGATCAGCCTCTTACTGTCCATCCTATAGCTAATTGATTGATCAATTGTCACATCTGGGGATCTTGGGGGGGGGGGGAGGGGGTGAATACATAGGATAGGTGTCTCTGTTGATCTCTTTGATGTTGTCACCGATTGTGCTACATTTACTCATATAATATGCAGTGCTGCCAACCTTTGATGTCACTGAAGTGCTGGAATTTAGCAAGCTGAGAATCGACATGCCCAGTAGTGTCCCTTTGTGCAGCGTGGTCCCTCCACCTCCACCTGCCCTCAATTCTCAGCCAAAGTTTTCCAATGAAGGCACTCTGAACAAGCAAAGAAGCCAATGTCCTGAAAGGAAGCAAACTGACACCAACTACGTCTATCAACCTGTGAATCCACAGACATGTGGTCAGCGTGTGTTGGACACTATTACTGAGGAGCAATCTGGTAGCACAGGTACACCTTCGAGTAACCCAGACTCGTCTGGTAGTAGGAATTTCCTGATGTCCACCACTGCCCCAACAGTTTATGACAGCATGCTAAACTTGAAGAAACCCATAAATCCGTTCAAACCTGAGGTTGTGGACTACATGTTGAGACACATACACATGGAATCACAACTGCAGAGAGTCAAGGGCAGTCTACCACAGCAACTAGTGGGAGCAATGATTGATATATGTAAGATTTACATTGGACTCTTCTGGAACTAATAAATGTACATTGGTCTGTGAAAGTCTATTAATGTTAACATTTGTACTGTATATACCGTATGTATGTAGGTGGAATGACCTATCAAATTCATGAGAAGATTGGTGAAGGTGCTTTTGCTACCGTTTACAGAGCTGTTGGTTCATCCAATGGGAGTAATGCAGTTAAGGTGAGCTGTAAGTCTATGGAAATTGTTCGGGGTCGATGTACACATATGTAGTAGTGTACATACGTATGTATGTAGGCATGTAAAATCCATGTACTGTACCAGTATATCAGCTAAGGTGTTATCTAGCTAGTTATCCATTTAAACTTCATGTTCCTCTACGTATAGACCTACTGTATTACAAATCATCTTGATGTGTGTATGTATGTACGTACTTGCATATGTCAGTCAGTCCCTGTTGATTAGTCTTGACCTACAGTATCCAGTATTGTATGTGTCCTGTTTGTTGGGACATATGCGTGTACATACTCACATACCTGCATGCAGGTACAGAAACCAGCCGATTGCTGGGAGTTTGCTATTGTGAAAGAAATTCAGCTTAGACTCAGGTCAGAGGGTAGGAGTGCAGTAAAGGTTGGTGTGCACTTGTGTTCAGTTTGCTCTTGCTGTGTTTATGAGTCCTGTTCACTGTAGGAAATGTTTGTGAACATCATTGATGGTAGTATTGTGGGAGACACGTCTCTTCTTGTACTGCAACTGTATCCATTGGGAACACTACTGGATCTTGTCAACAAAACTAAATCCGTTTCTGAGCAAGTGGTTGCCATGGTGATGGTCAGTGTACTGACAGGAGTTGGTATACTTCACCACATGGACATTCTTCATGGAGACATTAAGCCTGATAATTTACTGATACGAAGGCTTGGGTGAGTGCCTATTCGCATATTATTGCTGACGTTTGTGTAATATCAATTATCAGTGCATGATAATTGAGCTGAAAGCCACACCCCATTCATTACTATAATAATTTAGGCTGTGACGCCTAATAACAGTAGACTTTGCAGCCTAAATGTAACATGAGAACCAATTGATTAATCAATAATGAATTATTAATCATCGTAGGACTAGTGACAATGTACATATGAATTGTATCTTACTGTAGATGTGACAGAATTGGAATCGTACTGAGTGATTTCAGCCGTGCCATTGACTTGAGAGCTTTTCCAAAGGATATGGTTTTCTTTGGCTCTTCCCATACTTCAGCTTTTGAGTGCTTGCAAATGAGAAGGAATGAGCCCTGGAAGTGGCAGGTTTGCACATGTTGGTGTATACATGTAGGTATGCATATGTTTCCTTCTTGATTGACTTACATTGTTAACATAATATCGATTTTATGGGTTCATGTACGTGAATATTCTTATGTTGGCACTTTGCATACATCAAGTTGTTTATTACTATGACTTATGATGAACAATGTTATTTCTGTTCGGAGGAAGACTGCTATTTTGATGAGACCCATATGTTGTTTATATACACCTGTATCTGTATTTGATATGTACGTACAACCGTTTTTATGTTGTATACCATACCTGTATGTATTTGTATGTGTTCAAACAGACACACTTTGCTTAATTGTTTACTTGGACAAAGTCGATTATCAATTGTCACTTCGAAACACACTAGGGATTACTGTAAATTTCCTTTAAGTGATTTATACCAAACGCATTGCACATCTCTTATAATGTAATATAATATTAATGTACAAGAAGACACATGATTTTGCCTATTTTGCACCGTGTACGTATATCCCTTCTAATGTACAGGTGGACATGACAATGTCCATTTTACATGCCCCTTCTAATGTACAGGTGGACACATATGCGACGGTTGTGACTCTACACATCCTTGCCCATCGTAATTACAACTTTGAGGTGGTATTTTGCGAAGAAACATTGAAGTACAGGGCATGCAGGAAAATACCTAGGTGAGGACATTTTGTGATTATACCGGAACAATATTAGTGATTCTGTTGTGTTCTGCTTGAAATCAAGGCACTGGCATCAGGCTGAATGGCATGGATTGATGGCTTATCTGATCAACACTACATCTCAGGAGTGTCCTAACTTTCAAAGGTGGATTGACGTACTGTCAGGCTACACTACTTCAGTTGTAGAAGAAGACATTTTACAGCTGTTTAACTGATTAATATCACCCTTTTCGCATATGATCTGACACATTTTAAGCTCACACTGCACCATAATCATGCCGTAGCTTAGGTTGCCATTTTTAACTGTTGTAGTGTGTTGCGCAACATGTGGGTTTTAACGTTTTGAAATGGCGTCTGTGATAAGCCTTGAATTGAAGAACTACTTCAGCAGTCAAGCTTATAAGGAGGCACTGGATAATGCCGTAGCGTTCAGCAAGCGACTCACGGAGGAAAGGAAAGATCGCTTACCTTTTTATGACAGCCAAACGGGACTGAACCAACAAGACTGTTACATTTGGAGAAATCGCGCTGAAAGAAAGAAAGGTCGTCTTCTAGGACAGGTGTACTGTTATCTTCCGAGACGATGGAGATTTAGCAACGAACCTCATCCTAAGAAAGAACCCAAGAAAGGTTAATATGTAGCAATTAACTATCTTTGTCCGGTGGTCCATTATATGCGAGTATTTAGGGGTATACTTATATATTATGTGGTTGTAGTAGTAATGTTTTGGCCGGTAACCACTGTATATGTGTGTATATTTGAATGTATTATGGACTGTGTACAAGTTCAATCGCTCTCAACAATTCTGTAGAGCTCACATAGACTTGCTGTAGGCAATGTTTTGGATGATAATGTTGGTCTTGTTGGTATTATTTCTATACACTGTGTAGTCTCAAAGTAAAATTAATTGTCATTTAAGCTAGCAATTAATTTGTTATAAACAGTACTGTTTATAGTATAATCAGCTCATGACACTCCTCACAACCTTTCAATTTCATGGTAATTTGGAAACACTGCTAATGGGTCAAAATATCAGTTTTTATATCTCTGTCATACTAACTAGTCTGGAAATGTGACTGGGTGTGCTTCAGACAAAGATATATGACTGACAATGACACATCATCATTTATCAGTCACACACTTTATCTGAATAAGGCCTCCCAGGGGTGGTTTGGGGGAAGCCATTGATTTGGAAAGGAAGTCAATTGCACACCACCTGTGATTCCCTTTGAAGAGATGATGATTGGTTTGGTATTGTTGCATGCTCTCCATCTTTCCTGATTTTTTGTAGTGGTATTGGAGAACAAAGTCCCGTCTGCACCAGTGGTAACTGTTGTATCAAATCCAGAGACTACGAATAGTGTGCCCAAAAGAACACCTCGAACTTCAGATTTTAGTAGGAGAAATGACGGGCGAAGTAAGTACATATTTTGTGAACCTGACTACAACATTGTACACAGACAGTTGTACATGTGTTCTGCAAGGGTGTTGTTTTAATAGCAGTCATGTACGTGAAAAAATCTTGGATGTTTGTTTTGTATGGATCATTACCAGTACAGTATAATGGATCTGCCCTCCCCCCCCGCAGTAGTCATATTCTTTGTGTATTCAACCCCCAGCACTCAATGTCTAAATGGCTGGTTATGTATGCATCATCTGTTGCTATTTGCTACAATTACAATGGTGATTGAAAGTAATGATACCAAACCTCGCAGGGTACTTCCAAGTGCTCTGTGTGCACGTTCGTGTGCCCTTTGTTGATTGTAGTCTAGCAGAGAGGTGTTTCTTATCATACCTTGTGAATATACATGTTGTGGCGCTACATTGGTCACTTGTAATCGTGAACAGAAAACGTTAGACTGCGAATAGATTATCGGCTACTATTATTGTATGTACATACGTGTAAAACAGTAAACAGATCTTGTGTAGGGATTTTGGACTGCAAAGTTTCCAACTGTTGGGAAGATCCGTTTGGATTGAGGAGCATTCAAAACGCAGTCTGGTGAAGAGAGTTCTTCATTAGGACATTTCCACCTTGTGTGATCTTGTGTGTTGTTATGCATTGCAATGTGTGATGATGTCCTGACAGTTGTGCCATGTTGACTGGTTTCCATCCCACTTTCCATGGCAATTCCAGGCAATCGCTATCGCATAGATGACTCTGAAAGTGAAGATGAACCAGAGGCCGCTCCAGTTATTGATGATGACGACGATAGCGACGATGATGTTTCAGTGAAAAGGAGATCCAGACGGGTAATTCAGTGGTTCAGTTGTATGGGGGTGTATGTGCACATAGCTGTAATTCACACTTTGTGGCAAAGTGAACAACTTTCAGCTTCACAGATTGGTTCAGGTCATTGTTGCAAACGAGCGATTATTAACATTAAAGTGTGAAGCTAATCAGTAATAAAAGAGTGAAAATGAGCTCTATTGTGTCACAAATATGTTAACACGTTGTGGGCACTATTGGGTATGTTTAATGGATCACTGTAGTAAGCACCATTCTTTGAAGTAGATTGATTATGTATTCATATACTAGTGTGCGTGTGCGTGTGTGCACGTGCCTGGGTATGTACTTGTCTCTGGATGTTTGTGGTGGTGTGTGGATGTGTGGCTATGTACACACAATGTAAACCACGGCACTCCTGAAAACAAGCACGTAGGATACAATGCCTATGTTGTTTACTGGCAGTGTTTGTCTATTCACACTACATCTCGTCTCACTATGTCATCAGTACAGTACTCCTATGAAGGGTAGAGGTGGTATATCTTCTGTGAAGTATTCGTCCTACTCTACAAAACTTGGTGATAGTTTGGTTGTGTTCACTAGGCTACATGTAATGGGGTGTAGGATGCAGTGAATACAGAAACTGTCACTGTGTTGTTTTTTTGCCTACCAGACAAGGACCACAGTTCTACCTACACCTCCCAAGCCAAGAAAGGAACAAACTACCACAGACAGTGCTGAAGCTCCGTTTCAGTGCAAAGGTATAGACGTGTGTGTGTGTGTACATGTCCTATTCAGCCACATGTGTGTAGTGTTACTTGTATACAGACTACCATCAAAATCAGGGAAGATATGTAATTTACCAAGTCCTGCTGATTAAGACCACAGTTGATGTCGGAATGTTTGTAGGGTGTGTGGGGAGAATGGTGGATGGGAGATTAGGAGAGTGTGGTGGTGCTGCTTCTCTGTGTTCAGTATACAAGCTGTTATGTATTGATGCAGTGGATTACAATGGGGTACAGTGGATTACATTGGGGTACAATGGGGTACAGTGGAGTACAGTGGGGTACAGTGGGGTACAGTGGAGTACAGTGGGGTACAGTGGGGTACATTGGGGTACATTGGGGTACATTGGGGTACAATGGGGTACATTGGGGTACATTGGGGTACAGTGGGGTACTCTTCCAAATATTAAAATAACATGGGGGATGAAATGGCCGGTAAAGGAACCAATTAGCAACACAGACTTAGTATGTTTACACAGGTGGCTATTTATACAGGTGTCTACATGTACTGAATTGAAAGTAATGCTATTGGTTCCTTTCATGGTATTAATTTCAATTGTAAAATTAAATCATGTGGTCATTGAGATCCACATAGGATGTAATTGATGTGTTTTTCCCTGTTATATACAATAGCTGTGTGTTGGTGAATATTGGTATTCAGGTTGAAAGAAAGAAATTTCTTTGTCATTCATCTCTGTTCTAGCTCCAGCCCTCTCTGCACTCTTTCAATGATTGTGCAGTAGATTTCAGAATGGTAGTCTACAGATACCAGCTAACCATCAACACAATGTTACAGGCATACCTATGTGCACTGTGTAGTATGCATACGTACGTATGTACAAATATGGAGTGTACAATACATACAGTATGTGGTTTGTGTGCATTCTGCATCATATTCGCCACTGTTACTGTACTAACCCACCTGTTGATTCAGTGTTGTTTGTTCATCATGTAGAGTGCTCCAGACGCTACAAAACACCTCCTGCTCTGAAGGCTCACATCACTAAATATCACAGTGCCAACAGCAGCACTAACAATCTGACTGTCCCCCGGGGTGCTGCAAATGTAACTGTCTCCCGGAGTACTGCAAGTGTCACTGTTCCCCGGGGAGCTACAAATGTATCTATCCCCCGTGTTCCAAGTGGTGTTGTTAATGCTAATTCCACCGCAAACCCTCCTCAACCACCACCCACCAATAATACTAGCGTTAGTGACAGCATCACCTCGCCTCAAGCTGATGAGAAGCCAGCCACAAAGATTAGCAGAAGAAGTAGCAACTCTTCAAATGTATCAAATGATGAAGTTGTTTTACAGAAAAGGACAAGAAACAAGAAAACGCATGTTCGCTACTGTGACTTCTGTCTTGGTGATGAAGGGGTTAACAAAATCACTGGAAAAGCTGAAAAAATGGTAGTATGCTCGAAGTGTGGTAGATGTGGTAAGTGCATTCAGTTGGTGATCATTGTGTCAATAATCTGAAGTATTCTTCCCTCCTGGCCCCATCCACAGCCCATCCTTCTTGTCTCAAGTTCACACCTGCTCTGGCCGCTATCATAATGACTTATCAGTGGGAATGCATTGAGTGCAAGTCGTGTGCTATATGCAATAAATCTGATCAGGAAGTTAGTTCACCACTGCCACCACTATCACCCTATGAGTCACACTGTGGCCAAGTGTTCCAATGTAAATCTCTTTATTCAACATTATGACACTTGCAGGAACAGATACTCTTTTGTGACGATTGTGATAGAGGATACCATATGTTTTGTGTGACACCACCCATCAAAGAACCTCCAGAAGGTTGGTGTGCATGTGCTGCAGCCAAGTATGGTGGTCTGATTGACCCGATCAACCTGGCCCACCTGTGATGGTCATGTCAGACTGTTCGTAAGATGTCTGATCCTCAGTCATTGGTGTTCGTGATGTTAGGTGTTCATGCATGTCACGTCACACGTCAAACAGCCTATAGTTTGTATTGTGTACTATGTTCGTGTTTCACACCAGGGAAGTACACTGGTAGTACATATTACACATAAGCACTCATAATAATCTTTGTTGTTATATGTATAAATATAATATTATGTATGTATGTATGTATGTAGCATATACATATGTACAGAATGTGTGCATATAACAAAAGAATTTTAGTATTATGTCTTTCATCATATAGCTATAATATTATATTATGTCTATGCAGTGGTATGCACTATATTGCACACTGTTACATTACAGGATCCTGGAGTTGTGATGTCTGTCTCCATCGGCTGGGCAAAAAGTAGATGGCATTCAAGTATATTTATCCTTCCACAGATGCATATATATCTGTATGCAGTTCAGAAACAGCACACACTTGTCCCTTCAGTCAAGAGTTTATAAGATATACATGTATCCTTCATTCAATCTCAGTTTTTCTACCACATCACACCCAATATACACAACTACTGTACGTATACATATATTTTTAAGTTACTTGTTACTTTCATTCCTCAATGAAACCATATATATGCAAAATTGTAATGAAAATAACAGCTGCAATACAATAAAGTATAATAATTGACTTTGCATTACATGTGATTAAGTGGTGAAATAAAGATAATCAACACTGTTAAGTTTGCAATTTAGCTCTAGATCTGCACATAATACATTATATACACACTACTGTGTACCAGACTACATATATTATATATAGTCAGTATAATATTATTGCTGATACAGCACCATGCACACATTGGCACACTGAATATATTATCTACAGCTTACACTGTACCACTATGAATACTAAAATACCAGGAACAATATTATTGATAATGGATTGCAATTGATTCTTGGCAATTGGAAGTCTTTGTGTTGCAAATAACATTTCATGATTGCAGGCATCCAAAGCAAAAATTCCGCACCTCAGGTTCATCGTAACTGAAGATGTACAGGAATAAATTATACAAACACCCACTATTGGACAACCACAAGCACAAAACCACATAAGCGTCAAGTATTCCTACCAGACAGACAAAACAGGCCTTATTTGTCTATTTCATCCCTCTGTCCAGTGACTTAGTTCCATTTTTCATCAAAATTTCTCAGTATTGAGATTGTGGGAGAGCAGGGAAGACAGTATTGGGGATGCATCACTTTCCCCTTTCATAAACTACACATTGCCCCTTAGTTAATCTGGCAGGTAAGTTGACTCCTCAGCTCAACACTTCCATTAATTAAAATTAACAGAATAGATACTTTCAGTTATTGAAAGTAAAAAGCAACAGTGAAACAATTCAAGGTGACGAATAACAAGAGTGACAACACAGCTGCTACAAGGTGAGAATGTGGGGTGCTTGTATCATGGGATGGCGACACTAATACCATAGATCAATTTTTGTAATCATTGCCCCTTAGTTAACCTGGCAGGTAAGTTGACTCCTGAGCTCAACACTTCCATTAATTTAAATTAACAGAATAGACACTTTCAGTTATTGACAGTAAAAAGCAACAGTGAAACAATTCAAGGTGAAGAATAACAAGAGTGACAACACAGCTGCTACAAGGTGAGAATGTGGGGTGCTTGTGTCATGGGATGGCAACACTAATTTTTGTAATAATATTATTATTACTACTGAATAACTACCATGTGTGAATGATAGGAAATGGGTATTAATAGGTTCAAAGGAGGTGGGTGTCCTCAAAGGTAATTAATTAGTCCATTGAGTTGGAGTTGACACCATTGAAGTGTGGGGTTGACCAGGTTAATACAGGGTTTTGAACTGATGTTGCCTTTTCTACATATCAATCATTGGGTGCATGATGGCCACGCTAATCAATCAAATGTGGCGGTCGCAAAGAATGCAAATTGTGATGCAATCAAAACGGCAAAATCCATTCAAAACCCTATACTACAGTGCTTCTATGGCTTCTTGTTGCAAAGTAAGTTGCATTCAGACAGATGTGACCAATACAAAACAAATTGAACATGATAATGAACTTTGGCTCACAAATTATGTATGTATGTATGTATGTCCGGACTTACTTAACAACGGAGCAGAGGGAGCAAAATGTGAGTACACAGGCATGACACTGCTTGGTACAGGGGAGACAGACCAGTTTGTCACAATGGTTGCACTTTGCAGCTGACCCTGATGCTGGAGCACCACAACCTGAACAACGATTCACAACTTTCTGTTTCGCTTTCTCTTTTCCTTTACCTTTGACTGGATACTCTGGCACAAAACCTTCCAGAAGTACTTTATTGCTACCGATAGTAGGTGTTTCCATGAATTGAAGGTTCTGCGAACCGTCTCTCATTTTTTGAAGTGTTCTTTCTAAAAAGAAATTAACAAAATAAGATCGAATCAATCATCACCGTGGATTTAACTGTATAGACCCTCCATAGAATACATTAGTCTGTTAATATACAGATAATTTAAAACTGACACCAACAGCAACGTGGCTTTATCTGTGCATTAAGCAATCAGATTGCACACAACTTGGCTGTCCGCATTCGTGATCGAGGGCGTCAATCAGTTATCTGTGCCCCCGGCAACTGAACTTGAAAATAGATTTTATTACCGTAAACAGTTTTCTTATCTTCTTCTGTAGCATTGTGCACAGGAGTCACGAAGGTTTTCCATTGCCGAGGTGTATCGTTCGAAAAGGGATTCAGCCTTTTGGTCATTGCGAAAAGGCGCCTAGTCCCCGCGGCCTGTTTTCCGCGGACTCCGCCCATTGGACTGATTGAGATCGCGGTGAGTCGAAATGTCTCTGTACGAATCATCTGTTCTGGTTTTAGGATTAGGTTTTAATGCCTTTGGTAATGTCACTGGTTTGAAGAATTGTAGTAATTTCATCTACAACTCGTTGGATATTACGATCCCGGACAATCTCTGCTCAGGGCATGAGTATTTTGTGTTAAACCCTATACCATTGGTTGAATTGAGTATAGACTTGAGCGATACACAGTCTCTGTCAGACTTTATAACGGTATCACCCTGCTGGGATAACACTGTTGTTAGTGCAAAAGACCCAGGGTCGGGTAATAGTGTGATTCTTAGCTCTGGAAAATTATATCACGCGACTCTGACGACGCTAGGATCTACGACCAACCCTGTCGGAAAGAACTTGAAATTTTTACAGTTACCGACTAATAAGAAAGCGGATAAAGGGATTGTTTGCGAGGGAAAACTCCACATCTGCGACCAGTCTGGCAACGTGACGGGGAAACCCCTTCTGGACCACGTAACTGTTATAGACTGTGAATCGGAAGAAAATATATACACAATCAGAAATGAAGAGAAGATCAATTCTGTTGAACTAGTGCATGTGGATCAAGAGTTGTCTGTTCAAAAAAGCACGGTACCCTTTCCACTTCCGGGTGAAAACATTGTCCATGTAGCTTGTGGCAATAACCACAGTCTTTTCTTGGGAGCAACTGGAAATGTGTATAGTAGTGGAATTGGCTCCAGGGGGCAATTGGGGCATGGCGATCTCGGAACACACAAGAGTCCACAACTCATAGAAGCTTTAGCCGGAGTTCCAATCGCCAGCGTAGCTGCAGGTGGCTGGCATTCGTTGGCTCTCTCCTTTTGTAGTGATATCTACACTTGGGGCTGGGACTGCAGTGGACAGCTGGGCCACTATCGCCTTTCCAGCAACAGTGACAATAGTTCTAAAGATAGGGCAGCAGAAGTGGTAGCAGTCCCCACGTT
This sequence comes from Chondrilla cf. caribensis, assembly GCA_964020155.1. Classification (NCBI taxonomy): domain Eukaryota; kingdom Metazoa; phylum Porifera; class Demospongiae; order Chondrillida; family Chondrillidae; genus Chondrilla; species Chondrilla cf. caribensis. The sequence continues at coordinate 2,460,273 of OZ026566.1, forward strand.
GTTGGACAGCGAAGAGTCCAAACACTGCAACTTTGTTGGCATCAGTGCAGGAAGTAGACATTCCGTTGCTGTTTCCAGTGATGGTGGAGTGTGGGGGTGGGGGTGGTCTGCTTATGGTCAGCTGGGTACAGTGTCACCATGCGTTGCCCGTCCCTCGGTGATATCACTGGATTCTCACACATTGCCTCAATTTGTGCCGAGAACAGTACACTGTGGTCCCTGGAACACTTTTATCGTCCTGACAAGAGATGTCAACCAATGGAACAAACATCAATTTTGATTGTTATACTGCACACAGAAGTTTCATTGGAACACTAACACAAGCAGTAAATGCACTGTACACAGTTCATGTGAGAAGTGTACACAAGCTGGTGGAGTATGTCCTTTGTGTATGTGCTCTACATGTATTATTCATAATATTGTTCTATGAAGTATTTTAATTACTGTTCATTTCTTAGGGGATTTATTTAGTCATACAGCACATAATATGATCAAACATCTCCGGCTGAACACCTGTAGGTGGTAGCTAGCATACTGACTCTGTGAGGTTGAAGTCTGACATGATCGAATGCAGTATATCAAGATGTTTCCACAAACAGTGATTTCAATCCGCTAAATTATAAACTGTGAAATATTTGTTTATTCGCATGCCCGAACAATACCAGAAGTGTGAAGAAAATTTAATGTTCTCACAAAAATCAACTCCCTAAAATGGGGATTGTCCTCATTAATTTTGAATGCGTAATCCAATTTCCTGATATGCATTAGTGTATAGTGTAGCTTCCAATGCGTGTGGCGAGTGTTGCATGTACTACTGTGAGACAACTACTGCTGTCACCAATGTATCTTTTGTGTGCATTCCACAGGTCAACCTCGAGCCATGGAGGTGCTATACAATGTGCCACTCTCGGTCCCCAAGAAGACACACTCACAGGTTGTTGGGATCACCTGCATGTCTTGGTCCGTTGACAACAAGCTGGCTTGTAGCTTGGTGACCACTGCCAAGGATCCCAGCCACATGAGTGAAAGGTTTGAATATTTGTGTATTGCCCTCGTAGCCATGCTGTCTGTGATGATTATATGGAGGTGGGAAAGAGTTGATAGTTGGTAGGTACGTGTATATTCTACCACCTCACCTAATTGCATGGTTATACCACTTATGATGATGCTGTCTAATGTACTTTTAGGTTGCCGTGTGTGTGTGTGTGTGTGTGTGTGTGTGTGTGTGTGTGTGTGTGTGTGTACGCACCTGCTTTGTAATTATAGTGTTCATAGTATAGCCACACCACATGCTGTTTGTGATGATACAGTTTATTCCTGTAGCCAAGTTGAATACGTTGTGGTCATCCTGGATCCTGACAGACCTTGGATTGCATATGGGTTAGTTGTCTTTGCTGATAGGTACATATTAAAGCTCTGCTATAGTCTACAGTGCACTGCTACTGTATATGTATTCCGGAACAGCACTGTGTGTGTGTATGTAAGATGTGAATATTTGGGAATTCTGTGCTTGCATTTACGACATACCCTACTATGGGAATATGAGTGGTTGAGTTCATATGTTTTTGGACATCAATGTACAAGCTACAAGCTTAATTTTTGTGGTACATTTTGCATTTCAAACCACCAATCGATACATTGCTCCAGCTGCTCCGCAGATGTGACAGAGCTGTACTACAAAAATGTATGCATGTCTACTGTACTACTCAGTTCTGTGCATTGGATGTAGCCTTCTGTATTGTCCTATCATCACTGACTCTTCAGGCGACTCCCACCTGTGGTCCATACAGTTCTGTATCACGTTAAAGATACAGTAGGTTAGACACAGGTCTGGTCGGATTTGGTATTCTTGGGCAAGTTTAATGAAACTCTCTAGCCACAGAAATTTTTGTTGCACCAAACATTTCGGGCACTGACTGCTACATTCATCAGTGGTATGTGCGTTGTTAAATACAAGTGTGTGACAGTTTGTGATGAGGGGGCGATGTATGAATTTTATTAAGTGATGCAATGAATAATATTAAGGATATGTCTGCTATTTTGTATTCTCACACTTTTCTACAGTGGTCTTCCAGCTGGGACTGAACCAATCTCACTGTTGTCATGGTCTGGAAATGGGAAGAAAATTGTGGTTTGCGATGATACCAATAAACTATCTATCCACGAAAATAATGTAAGCATGTGCATGTGTGTAGCAATAACAGGAGTATACGTATGTACTGTAGATGGTTGCTACCAAGTTTTTATTAGATGTGAGTAGGTTACAATAATTTGTGTATTTTTATAATTCTTACAGCTTTCTTCAATCAATTTGTGGAAATGTGTTAGTTCTGTTTCTTTGTATTCTTCTCCATTGGCTGTACTGTGGTATGAAACCACAGATAAGGTTAGTACCTCCTACATTAGTATCCAGGGTTAAAGTTGAGTTGCAAGTTCCTTTTTGTACACATGTCCAGTACACGCTGCACTCAGAGCAGTCATCTCTGGAGGGAATGGTATCTGTGCAACCTGCACCTTATCATGTGAGATTTCTACATGGGAAGGTGATTTTAGCTGTTTTGGAAGACGGTACGGTGAGTTTTGGTTGAATTGATATGTATTGTTGTGTGTGTGTGTGTGTGTGTGTGTGTTATAAATATTGATTGTTACGAAAAAAGCCACAAAGTTTCTGTGTTTAGTGGAATTTGTGGTTAGTCACCATGGTGACTCATCCCCTCACTTGTACTGTACACACAGCATGTTTCGGGTTCAGCCGTATCCCTTACATACAGTACCTCTGTCTGTCCTCCCTCCCAGCTCTGTACAGTGTGGCTGCAGAATGGGACGATGGAAACGTATCACAGTTTGCCCGATCTCGACAGACCGGTGTGTTGCGACATCACCATACTGGAGAATGGAGATGTACTGTGTTTGGCTGTTAGCATGGACCAAGTGGTGATGGTCTATCGTATCTTCATTGCTACCAACAAGTCTGTGATTGTGAACAAGGTTGCCCAATGGAAGCCATCAGTACCTGGTGAGTTAGCCACCTTACCATATCCTTCTGCACACTAGAGCTGTGTATGTACGTACATACCTATGCGACCTTGTATTAACCGTGTGTTCAGAGTAAAATGTACAATATTACATGTTGTTAAAACATAATACTGTATGCATGTTTATTTTTGCAAATTCTACAATTATCTCAGACTTCTGAGCATTTACTATGTGCATGCTCTCTCCTCCAAAGAAACCAACTGCAGGGATTATTACTGTCGTAGAAATTTGAATACAAATTGTAATCTTGCTGTTAATTTGTCAAATATGCGTGCTGTGGAAATTAGCATACATACGTATGATTATACTCAGTTCTTTATGTACATATGTGCATACGTACCTTGTATATAATATATACAAGGTACGTATGTACGTATAACAAAATGTAACACATATTGCATTGAATACAAGTTGTAATACAAACTACATATAGTTTGTATTACAGCTTGTATTCACTGCAATATGTGTTACATTTTGTTACGCTGTGTGTCCTGTACAATATATAAGCTTTGAAGTGCCACACGTTGTCCACAGGGTGTGTGAAGAAGGCAGTCCTCTTGTCAGTTGGCAATTCATATGAAGTCCACTTGTTAATTGACGGCATATTTTTGGAGAAATGGATGTTGAGTGAGGTCCAGTTGGGACTGCAGGCAAGTAATGTGTGTGCTGCACACAACTTTGAGTTTTGTGTGGATGATGACTAGGAGTACATGTTATTTAACTTAATTACCTCCTGTGATTGATCAATTTTCTGGCACTACTAACAATAATCAGATTTAAAATTGAAATTGATTGATTAGCTGATTAATCAATTAATCGTCACAGCGCTAATTCAAGCAGGGCAGTCCTGTCTATGACTATTACTATTGTGCACTGGTCACACTTCTTGACCCTTTGCAGGCAAGACTGATCACCAAGAGCAGTCATTTCAAGGATATTGTCAACATTGCCATGTCATGCTTCCCCTTCTCATGTGATAGAGAGAGTCAGTCTTTGTCTGCTGGCCAACTTGTGTTGAAACAGTCTGACGGAATGTTGACTTGTCTGAGAAGGTACCTACAGTATAGTGTTGATATTGTCCTTTATAGTCCATTGTAGGGGTTGAATTTCTGATTGATACTGAAATGTTTGATTGATTGATGCTGATATTGATTGATTGTTGAAGCTCTGCTACTACTAGAGCTTTGCTTTATTTCTTCAGATCTGATTACACCATATCCTCCATGTGTCCTCCTCAGTCAGAATCAGAGGAATATGTTCTGTCAGGTGTGTTTAGTTACATGGTGTATTCAGCACTGTATACTTACACGTGTACATGTACACACACTCAAACACACACACACACACACACACACACACACACACACACACACACACACACACACACACACACACACATACATGCACATGCATGCAAATACTTGCATGAAAACACACTCAGAGGGTAGACTGTATAATGGGTTGTAATTTGTATTTATTCTGTTTCAGGTGCAAAGAGAAGTAGACTTGAAAACAGTTCTCCACTGGCTGTATCTCCGTCTGGTTGCTGTGTCATTCATTTCACCCCCCACAACTTACTCAGTGCATTGCATTGCGGTAGTTCCCTACTTGGCCCCACTAGTGAGTGACCCACACACCACAGTGGACAGTGTCACACACTCCCTGTTCACAACTGTTGCGAATACCAAGTCATGGACTATAGTCATGTGTTGTATTTCACAACTTCTGAAGGTGCTGGAATGAACGATTTGTTTGTGCAGAAAGTGGTCAACATGTTGTATGGTATCCTGTTGTCCGGTCGAACTGTTTGGGATCTTGCCGTATATGTTGCTAGGACACAGAAGAATTCAGGTCTGAACTATATTACAGCAAATCTACTTCCCATACATCTATACAGTGTGCAGTATACAGTGTGTAGTATACAGTATACAGTGTGCAGTATATAGTATGCAGTATGCAGTGTGCAGTACAGTGAATACTCGTTAGTCCGCCACAATTCCTTTTCCAAGAATATGGTGGATTAACGAGTTTGGTGGATTAACTGGACCTCCATTGGTACTTGTACGTTTTATTGGTACTGGGAAATTGTGGCAGATTAAAAGGTTTGGCGGATAAAGCAGTGGTGGATAAATGAGAATTCACAGTATACATTGTGCAGTATACAGTGTAGAGTAGCCTCTGTAAACTACAGGTGCTGTTGTATCTCACACTGCATGTAGGAGCTCCTCTGGTGTCTTGGGTAATCAAAGAGCTCGAGAAGGTGTTTGAGTCCCAAAGTACCACAATGCAGAAGATGTACATCCATCATTATTGTGTTCTTAAGTCTACTTTAGTTCGGTTAGTACTAGCATACACCCTTCCTCGTACACCCATCCCTTGTGTACACAGCACACTATGTCATGTTTATGTTCTATATTATTGTGTTTATTGTATGTAGTTGTCTTAACAATGGGATGACCCCTTCCCTGGATGTGATTGAAGGCTCCAAACTGTATGCAGTGTTTGGATACATAGTTGGCTGTCTGCCGTCCACTGAAGGAGGTCAGTGTTTGGCTGATCTAGTGGCCAAAGCTCTCGTTGAAGGACCAGTTGATGCAAATCTGGACACCATCACTGCCAGTGTTGGTACATCCATCTCTTTAGGTATGTGTATGTAGTTCACATGTGACTATTCTACTCTCCATTACCTGCTGTGTTACTGCATGTTAGGGGTGGGGAGGGATGATATGATCAAATTTAAGAGCAAACCAACAAAACATGGGACTTACTCTAGTAGAATGTGTGCACATTTCCTTAGCTACAGTGTCCGCCTCACCAAACAGTGGTGATGTCTACTGTGTGTGTGTGTGTGTGTGTGTGTGTGTGTGTGTGTGTGTGTGTGTGTGTGTGTGTTCAGCTTTCCATATCAGGTGTATCCTTAGGTGTGCCCTTGTGTGTCCTCTTCCAGGATCCAACATTGTGCAGAGCACTCAATTGGCAGTCAAGTGGATCATGGAATACATCGCTAGAGTCGCATACAGGATTGCCAGTAGAGTTACCGACAGAGTAAGTCGTCTTAGGGAATAGGTGCTCAGTGTGATTTGTGCTTGCTACATCTGTGGTTTTTACTTGCTACATAAACCAGTACTTCTTGCAAGGTTAGTATTTCCTTATATCAATTTGTAGATCCCAGACAAATGTGTATTGAGTACATTAAGGCAAGCTCTGGTACTGTTTGATATATTACAGCCGTCACTGCCCGTACCAAAGTGTCCCACCATGGGTATGTGCTGTGAGTGTCCCAACATGGGTATGTGTTGTGTGTGTCCCACCATGGGTATGTGCTGTGTGTGTATACCAACAATGTTTTTACATCCATGGCAGCAATAGTTTGTGTACTACCTTTCAACATGGGTATGTGTATGTTGGAATGTAGTACACAAGCAGTGTATTCTACCTGTTCACACTATCGCTACCATCAGTTCTTTCTCCTACATGGTGCAGATAATACTATAGCATGTTTCTACAAAATACTCACATTGTACATGACCAATATGGAGGTGAACATTACGAAGGAGATGGTCCCCGATGTAACCAAGTTACCTAAAGAAGATCAACACCAGGAACTGTCGCATCGCAAAGCAGTTTATTTACAAGGTGTGTTGTTGTGGAATGAATGATGTGTTTCATATACTTGTTGTACAGACATGTCATTTTTGTAAACAAACATGCTTGTACATATTGAGACACCACATATGCACGTACACACACACACACACACACACACACACACACACACACACACACACACAATACACACATCATCTTTACTTGTTGTATAGGATTTTTTACACACACACGTACACACATATCATTTTACTCTTTGTGCAGGATTTCTGCATGGACTGTCAGATGTTGAGTTGCCTGAACTCTACAGTGGTCATGGTTGTGGCATTAGAAAGAACGTGCTTCAATGTCAGAATCTTGTGAACCCCTTCACACCTTTCACCCTGGAGGTACCCGGCAACTTACCTCCAATATGGTCTTCCTCCAGTCCAGAAGGAGAAAGAGACATAGTCAAAGGAAATCTGATCCCTATTAGTGCTCTGCAGAGATCAGGCCTTCTTCAATGCAGCAGGTGATGTGAAATGTGTACTGTTTCTCCTTATGATCCTATAATGAAGTCTTATGTCCCCTAATGTACAACTCCACACTCCCCTAATGTACAACTCCCCTAATGTACAACTCCACACTCCCCATATTGTACCGCTCCACACTCCCCATATTGTACCGCTCCACACTCCCCATATTGTACCGCTCCACACTCCCCATATTGTATTACTCCACACTCCCCTAATGTGCCACTCCACACTCCCTATATTGTACCACTCCACACTCCCTATATTGTACCACTCCACACTCCCCTAATGTACCACTCCACACCCCAATATTGTACCGCTCCACACTCCCCATAATATATTACTCTACACTCCCCATATTGTACAACTCCACACTCCCCATATCGTACAACTCCACACACCCCATATTGTACCGCTCCACACTCCCCAATATTGTACCACTCCACACTCCCCATATCGTACAACTCCACACATCCCATATTGTACCGCTCCACAGTCCCCAATATTGTACCACTCCACACTCCCTATATTGTACCACTCTACACTCCCCTAATGTACCACTCCACACTCCCAATATTGTACCACTCAACACTCCCTATATTGTACCACTCCACACTCCCTATATTGTATAAATCCACACTCCCCTAATGGACAGGTGCACTTGTCCTTACAGTGGGACCTCTCTATTACAAACCTCTGAATTGCAGAAACCTCTATAATAAGGACACGATTCTGTGTCCCAGTGTAGTACTGTAGTGTATTAAGTTACCTCTGAATTAAGGAAACCTCTGTAATATGGACTAAAACCAAGGTCCCAAATTGTCCATAATAGAGAGGTTCCACTGTATTTCACTTTGCTATGTGCCTGGTACGACATGGCGATCAAATAGCTCTCTTATTGTTCATAAATATTTACCAAATCTTAAAAGTATTATATGATGTTACTAGCCTGTGTGTGTTTCAAACCTGTGTTACTAGACATCAGTGAACTGTATTTGAAAACTATGCTTTGGTAGTGGTGCCATCATTCAATGATGTTGTATATATACCGCTTTTCTAGGTGTCAGGGATGGTCATTGGCTGGGATTACACAGCTGATAGACAAGTGTGGTCCAACAGCGTCAACCTGGGATCAACTGTGGCTTTCTCGGTGCCCTTGTGGTGGGCAGTGGACTTTTAAAGATACCTCGAGCTTCCAGTAGCACAATTTTTAACAATAATAATTCATTATCAGCGTAAACGTGCGCGTTTAACATTATTCATTTATGCGCGTTTAATGGGGATAATCCCTCTTTAAAATGGAGTGGACAAACGAACTCTTGGAGGCTGCTCACTTAGGCAAAGTTGATGAGATAAAGCGGTTGCTGTGTACTGGAAGTGACCCCAATTCTCGTGGTTTCATCCAAGCGCCTGTCAGAGGTGCTTGTTCTGTCTCGAGATCGGCTCTACACGTCGCTGCGATTCAGTCTCACTACGAATGTATCATTGAACTCATCCGACGTGGAGCTCATATCAACGTACAGGACGAAGATGGCTATACTCCTTCTCACTACTTGTGCCAAAAGTATGTTACTGATGATGAGGAAGGAGAGCGAATCTCGAAATGTTTGAAAGTTCTCTTTAAATTCGGTGCATCAGCTAGAATCAGAACATTTAACGGTCAACTCAGCCTCCATGATTTGGCCTTGAGATCGAAGAACTGGTTCTGTGCAAAGATTGTAGAAGAAGAAGGTACAGTATTATACAGACAGCATAATATTCAAGCATATAGGCCTATTATGGTTTTAATATCTGGATGTGATAGCGCAGCTGGACTTCACAATTGGAACAAACCATTGGCCAGTCAAAATTAATGGTCTCATTCGCAGGGTGGTTCTTATTTCAATGTTAGAACTGCATAGAGTAGCAAAATATAGGAATTCCTGAGACTGGGAGACTGTGTTTCTTCATTATTAAGGAGAGGTCTCATCACTGCATGTGGTCTTTAAGTGGAGTCTTACTGTAGATTAATTGATTATCTACAAATAATACATCTACGTACTGTATGTGTTATCCAGTGGATGGTATTAAGTCTTACTGCCTCCCTCTCCCTCTACACAACTGTAGCTTCCAAAGTTAACTCTTTGAAGAAACTTTGCCGTTTTGCTGTAGTCAACTATCTACAGATTCATTGTAAAAAAGGTGTTCAACTTATTGATCAGCTACCTCTACCAAGTAGTATGAAAAGGTAGGTTGGTATCCTGCTGCTGTTATGTATTACCCTGCTTATAGTCACTTCATATGAGATGGAATATCAGAGATTGAATATATAAAGTTGGGGTTCAGTCTATTTCGTATTTAGCTGTTACCCAGGCCACTCAGAAGTAACAATGGAGTCAACTTTTTTGTCTTGTACTGTATATCACTCCACAATATTTCTTCATTGCATCACATGTATATCCGCTCGGGTCATATAGCACCTGGTATCGCCAAAACATAACTTTTGAAGGAAAATAACAAAATTTTTAGAAAGAATCAAGCCCAAGAATAGTCCAAAAGGAGGGTCAGCTTTATGTATAAAAGAACACCAGTCACATTTGCAAGTGGCCTACGGCCATACCACGCTGAATACACCGGTTCTCGTCTGATCACCGTAGTTAAGCAGCGTTGGGCTAGGTTAGTACTTGGATGGGTGACCGCCTGGGAATACCTAGTGCTGTAGGTCCTTTTTACTTTTTTTTTCAAGTGGCCACATCTCGTCTAATAACCGTAGTTAAGCAGCGTTGGACTAGGTTAGTACTTGGATGGGTGACTGCCTGGGAATACCTAATGCTGTGGGTCCTTTTTACTTTTTTTTCGACAATATGCCTACTATATGCATAATAATATGTATGCAATTATGATTACCTGTATGTATAGACATTAATTTTATCATTAGTTTTCTTTGCACACAAAGTTACAAATAAATATGAATAGATATATTTAAATTAACAGTTTTAAACTTGTGCCATAATAACAACCTTATGCAATTGGTAGATTTTATATGTGTTTCTTATCACAAGTGGCACAAAAATGTCAGAATTTGGAATAGGAATTTCATCTTGGGAACAAACTTTCACAAATACCAATTCCTTCACATTATAATAATGTGAAGTGTGGTTGCACCAAAGTTTTGGTCCATATAACCTGCCATTCTTTTTGCTGTACTTACTTGAGTATACTATACTCGTGTATCAGTGAGTTCTTTTGCAATGGTATTGAAGGTATCTTGAATTTTGTGATGTCACTACCAACGACTGACTGTACTGGGCACAGCAAGCACTTCACTGATGTACCTTGCTGGAGAATACATGATGATCACAGTCTGAGTGTACTTTTGTCCTCTGTGTGACATTGGTGCGCATAGAATGAACTCTGTGTGTGTTTGACAGCCAGTATCACGCCACGAGTTGCTTGCAATATTCAAACATCATGATTGTTGTATGTCACATCAAACCATCCTCAAGTTTACAGTACCTTTGATTTTGTACAGCAGTTAATAACGTTTAATGATGAGATGCATGTGTTAAATGATGAATTTGTGTATTGTATTTGCAATAATAATTAATGACCCACTTTGTAGATGACAGTGTAGTTTATGCATGTAATTTGAGTGAAATAGTCAAAATTCATGAAAGTACATAAGCGATGCTGATTCAAAAGATTTTAATGTGTACTAGGTACATTCTCTTCATCAATTCATTTAGTGCAATTGATGTAACCATAAGTTCTATTTATAACATGACATTGTCTATTTGGGATGTATCCGATTTGTCACAAGTCTCTCGAGTGCTTCGTTTCCCGACAAATCAGATACATCCCCAAATAGATATGGTACAAATGGCTTGTATCCCTTAGCTGATTGGTGTACTTATTGAATTTGAATTTTTGCCACAACCAATTCGACAAAACCTTCTTTTCTGTGTACCATTAATGAGTCAGAAGATGATTGTGAGCCTCCAAAGAAAGTGCACACCCTGAAATCAGTAATACATTGTATACCCAACCACTATTTGCAGTTTGCAACTACTAAATGTATAGTTATAAAATCAATATAATACAGTAAAATAAAGGGTGCACAGACTATGTACTAGTTTCAGAGGAATATGATAGTATAGTCTCTATATATAGTCAAATCAAGCCCAAGAATGTTCCAAAAGGAGGGTCAGCAGTATGTATAAAAGAACACCAGTCACTCTCACAAGTGGCCTACGGCCATACTACGCTGAATACACCGGTTCTCGTCTGATCACCGTAGTTAAGCAGCGTTGGGCTAGGTTAGTACTTGGATGGGTGACCGCCTGGGAATACCTAGTGCTGTAGGTCCTTTTTACTTTTTTTTTCAACAATAATATGCCTACTACGTATACGCATAATATGTATGCGATCATGATTACCTGTATGTATAGACTTTTTATCAGCAGTGGCTATATCTAACTGCATGATACAGTGCAGTACACATCATGTACAATGGATAGCATATGGAAAGGCTGTACCTTACTAATTTTATAACTAGTGCACACAGGTAAATTCCCTGTTCTTAATCAATTCACGAAAAAAGGTAAATTTGCTACATGGAGCAGATAAACACACACACAATCACAAGAGTACTGCATACAGATTAGGTAGATAGAATTTGTGTGAAAATTGAGGACGTTAAATGTAGTTACTAAGTTGACATCAACTTCTAGAATAGGTCATCAATTTCTATCAGGGCTGCTAATTGTAACATACATAGTAGAACCTGTCCAATCTAACACCTCTCTAAATGGACAATGCTTAAACTGACACCAATTTCCAGGCATGGACACTTTTTCAATACAAAATGACCTGCCTAATCCGAAAACTGACTGATTTTGGAGTCTCCAGAACAAAAAATACCTCTACAGCCCGACAATTATACAGATACAGAAATCTTATACATGCAGCCAATCCAGTGACACAAAAGATGATGATGATGATGATGACAATGACATTTTGATGCAAGTGGATCCATCCCCACCCACAACAACAGAGGCTCTGGCCTATTTATCACAATTGGCCTTGTATTTCCACCATAATGACCAAGAGTGCCTCACACTTGTGGACAAAATGACACAAGTTGTTGAAGAAAGGTCAATTGTTGACAAAAAATATTTAAAGCAAAGCACTTTGACATACTTTTTCAAAAATAACACTGAATAATGTTCATACATGTACATGTATTTATATTTATTATATCTGACTATATCTCTTGTAGCATGTAATTATGTACCTAGCTATATGTCTTATTATACTATCACTATTAACAATGTAAATACAGTATACATGTTAATAATAAAAGTAACCTAATAATGAGCTAATATCTATCTATCTATCTATCTATCTATCTATCTATCTATCTATCTATATATATATATATATATATTGATGTTCACTCTCATCCATCAAGTCAGCTGTGCATATGTACTCAGGTTGAGCTTCATACCAGCTCATCCTTGGTATTTGGTGCTTTTGGAATTTTTTGTTTGTTTCCACTGGTCCAGGACCTAATGGCAAGAAATGTTGATTTAGGTTCAATCCCTCAGGTGCTATGAAGTAGAAATCATGTTTATTTATATAGGTTGCATGCATTATTCATGTGTTTATTATGTTGGGGGAGCACCAAGACGCAGCTTCAAGCCGTTACAGCATTCCAGGAAGAGATTCTGTGATAGATCCCCTTGTCATAGTGTAGGTAGCTTGGCATGATACACAGCTGTCAGATGGGCCCAAGGTTTACCAAATGCATAGGGAGTGAAGGTGTTGAATTAATGGCTAAAAAATATAGGTGTACACATGCATGTGTGTGTGTGCGTGCGTACATGCATGCATGTGTATGTGTTTATCACAAACCTATGCAATAGCAATAGTTAAGATTATCTGTAATAATAATTGTATAATATTAATCTTAAAATTGACTGGGTTCTGAAGTTAATGACGGTGCACAAGTGTGGGAAGAATCAGATTTTTGTGCTGACATCTGTTTTAAAACTTTACCAGATATCTTAAATTTATTCAAACACACGTATGGATGTGAATTGAAATGTTCCAAATGTTCACATTTAAGCATATGTTGCAATGTACCAAATGTAAAGGTAGGTCTCGAACATTGATATCAATGTGCATAGTTAACAAAACATTCTCAACTACTAGTTACTTTTTCACGAGAATGTTGCATCATAACAGCATATCCATTGGGTCACCTGCAGTCCACAAATAAGCTAACATGTGCTGGAGATTGTGAATCACTATTAAGCTGGGAGTAATTTATCTTAAGTATCAGATGCAGACCACAGACAGTATATACATACCATAAAAGACTTTTATTCATAATAATGACTGCATGATACAATTCAGTTATGAATGAAAATAAAGCAAGCATGCTGTTAGTGAACATTTCACAATTATAGCTTGAAACCTGCGTAGTGAGCTTGGCAGTTTGTTTTCTTGTTGCGGAGTAATGTGATAACTCTATTGTATAATGATATTGACAAATCTTCTTGCACAGTTGAAGTTAGATATGTTGGATTTAAATGTCAAAACTGATCCCACGGAACACTATCACCACTACAGTGATGTTCCTTGGTGGAGAATACATGATGGTGACCAGATACTGTAGTCCACATACATACTTTTGCCTGCATATATCATCCTCTGTGTAACATTGGTACACATAGTATGAATCCCATAATATACAGTTGACAACCATGGAGTAAAATGTCACAAATTTAATTTATTCACAATATTCATGCATCATTACAGTTGAATGGCACCACAGTGGCACTAAGTAGCCTTCAAGTTTACTTTATTCTGGCATTTTAACTGCCTATTGCTGTTACTATGCCACTATTAATACATTGAGATATGTGTGTGGACCAGATGTTAATTTTAAAGTAAAATACCAGGCTTTGTAGCAAGAATCGAGCCCAAGAATGGTCCAAAAGAATTGTCAGCATTATGTATAAAAGAACACCAGCCACCTCTCCAAGTGGCCTACGGCCATACCACGCTGAATACACCGGTTCTCGTCTGATCACCGTAGTTAAGCAGCGTTGGGCTAGGTTAGTACTTGGATGGGTGACCGCCTGGGAATACCTAGTGCTGTAGGTCCTTTTTACTTTTTTTTTTTCACGTGGCCACATCTATTAAGATCGACACAGACATTTTGCACTTTTCATCGGTGGCTACGTCTCTGATTGTTATAGCAGGTCTTTTCCATTCATTTGTATAATACAGTCTATAGATTGCACTACAAAATGTACTTCAAAAGGTGCAACATTATAAAAAAAACGCATTAAAGTCTCTTGAACAATTCACAAGAACTACAAAACTTCACGACGTCAAATTCTGTACCAAATCGCTGTGTTACTTTGTGCATGCTTTACTGATCATATTATCATAATCACGACATAAACAATGACAAAGCAAGAATACAACAACATGCAATCACAGCAGTACCAAGTCACAAGAAGTTGAAAATGGTAGACAATATCTAAAATCCAAAATTCTTGAGCCACTGTGCTACTTGCTTCCGATAATTTCCATACAGAGTGATAGATTTTGTGATCTCATCAACTCGTGAATGTAGTTTCGGTTCTTGTAGTGAACTGCGCAACATCCTCTCCATAGCCTACAACAATTGGTGACATCCTGATCGTAACTATTACAACACACTGTTCTATTGTCATGCTGTTCCCACTACACTGTTCCCCTCATACAGTACCATCAAGAAAGGACCATTGATTGATGGAGAAAATCCATCAACTGTCATACAGTATACAGACTACATTTTTTGTACTAATCATCCATTACTGGGTGCCTTGTGAAGTAGCCTCTAGCTAAAGGCCTTCCCAGTTTTTATAAGTTTCCATAACCATAACCATAACCATACATAGAGAAAGCTATAGAGTAATCATGATACATGGTGTGACTTACCATTATATCACCATCGATCTTTCTAATTTGAGTCAAAACAGTTTTTCGACCATTTTTATAATCAGTGTACACAGGTAAATTCCCCGTTCTTGATCGATTCACAAAGAAAGGTAAATTTGCTACATGGAGAAGATAAACACACACAAGAGTACTGCATACAGTTAACCATACAGAAATCTCTCAGTAAAAATAACAACCTAGTAATATGATTGTTCAAAGTTCAAAGTTGTTGGTATGAGTCAGGTGTTGGGGAGGGCAAGTCAGACTCTTTAGAGATGAATGCCAAGGGGTAATCTTCTTTCAAAAGAAGAGTCGGTTGGATGGGGTTTTCAGATAAATCATAGTTGCTTGGATGGAACCAGATGGCTGCTTACCAGGGGTATATTGG
>OZ026566.1:2480788-2590788 GCA_964020155.1 Chondrilla cf. caribensis
TACATTGTACCTGATGTAATGCAGAATCTCCAAAAAAACTTGAAAGTACATACTTACTATGTATGTGTACTGGAGACTTTTATTCTGTTGTTTGATTGTCTCTTTTACGTTTTTCCCTCCTCAACAGGACAAGAAGAGACAGGAAATAGAGAACAGAGTTGAGGATGAACGTCAAGCTGTTCGGGAAGAGATGGCCGCCAAAAGGAAGGAACTTTTTGCACAAAGGAAGACACAGCACAGAGAAGTGCTTGAACTGGAGAGGAAGATGCAAATAGTTGAAACTGTGAGTTGAAGTGAAGCAGATGTGCATGCTTTGCTACTGGCAGCATGTAACTGAGGTGTGCTTTCTCGCAGTTCAAGGAATGGGAGGAGCACTACCTGTTGCTTGGAAAGTTCCTCAAGACTCAGACAAAGCCACACATACACTACATGCCCAAGACTCACACAAAAAAGACGCAAGACCTTTTAGAGAAAAATGCTGAAGAATGTAAAGGTACATACGTATGTGACTTATGACGTATATGCAGTGCAATATATTTTGTACCTACGTATGTACATATGTATCCATGTGGATTTAGTATATTGCTAACATATACACATATTGAATCTGTGATTTGCTTGTTTATTTGTACGTAGGTCATGTTGCCAACCTTCAAGCCAAAATGAAGGATGATTTAGAAGGTAACGTCCTACCAACGGACACCCAACCTGGTACCAGTACAGATGCAATGGACGACAACTCACTGTCAAAGGACCAGGATCTTGGCGAACTCGAAGGTCAACCAGCAGAGCTGAATATAACAGCGCAGCATGAAGAGAGGCAGGAGAGGGAAGGGATAGATAAAATGGAGAGTGGTAATTGGTTAGGTAGTGTTGGGGATGTTGTTGTTAAGAGGGAAGTTGAGAGCAGTGAAAACAAGGTAAGTGATGAAGGTTCTAAGATGGATAGTACTAGCAAACTTGGCCAAGAACAAGAAAGCCAGGTCCACATCAAGAGGGAATCAAGGTCTTCCACTGGGTCCTCTCATTAGTGTGGATCCGTAATATGTGCAACCAAGTGACATAAAACTGTATAAATGACAGTCCATATTATTGTCTTTGTATTTTTATACATACGTACATATACTATATATATAGTACAAGGGATATGGAATCTTTAGTGTACTCGACTATAATGATGATGATAATTATTATGGCACAAATACATGATTGCGAACATCGAAGTGGTTTGTAAAAACTCAATGTTTTCAACAATAAAAATATTTTACATGTGCAACAAAGAAAAGCTTTGAAAGAGTTACTTTCAATCCATTTTGATGTGAAATAAACCTGTATATAAAGACAGAGAATCAACAGATAGTTGTCATTCTACTCGATTGCATTTCTGGGGTAGGTTGTCAAGGAGACTATATTCCATATGTGAATGTATTCAATCTTGTTATGGTCACTAATGTATCCAAATGTGTAGGAACAAGGGCATGCTTGGTGTACTCATGGGGACTCTGAATCGGTGTATAATTAATATGGTGTAATATGAGGTGTACTGATACCATCCAATGTGGTCTCATCTGGAGGAAAAAAGCCCAGTTTCACTTTATTGCTAAAGGGTATTCAGAAACGGTGAACTTGTAAAACCATGGAAGGAAAGGCAAATTGGAAATCAGGTGGTAAGGTCGATGTGATCACAGATGCTCTAAGCTACGCATAGTATAGAGTATCTATGGTGTGATCCAGCCGTACAAACCAAGAGGATCACCTGATTTCACAGCTAATCCCGATGTAGTTAGACTGATACGATCATCATCCAAACATTGTGCCTGACATCCTCCAACCTCAGTATAGCTCAGGTTGGAACACGGGCATAGCAATGAGTATTAGCAACTAGCCATCATGTCAGGCACTGGCTACTGAACTCACAGTGAGGCAGCTGTTCCACTTCAGCATCTACTTTTGAATTTATACCAATGTTTGCTAAAGCACCTCGTAGCAAACCACAGGTGAATGATAGGTACTGAGAAGGGAGGACATAGTATTATGTTAAACTATAGGAACTACTACTACTACTACTACTCACACACACACACACACACAGAGAGAGACATGCACACACACACACAAGTGGGGCACTGAACTGTTTACATCACACTCACCAATTGCGTGTGCTCCTTGTATTGCTGTCCAGCTGATATGTGGTGTAATAACCTGAAATCCGGGTCATCAACCACCCACATGTCCCTCTGCTTGTTGGTCTTCAGACTGGGAAAGGAGGAGGAATTGAAGAGACGCGGCCACATCGTTCTAGCGATGAACTTCATGACTTTTCCCGGCACTGAATCCTTGTCATCCCTCATATACCTCGTTTCTTCTTTCATTAACGACTCACATACACTCTGTCCCACGCGAAAACCCAGATTATCCAAACTAGCCGAAGCAGTCGTTGTCAAATCACTACAACGAGAACCCCTATCCTCCGAATCTCTACCTTTAAAATGAGAAACGATCTCCATGTGCAGCAATTCGAATAGGGTAGCACTGATTTCTCCTCGAACCTCTCCTGGAGGGCATCCAAGGTTATAAATTTGTGACGACATTTTGCTGAGAGATGGTTCGTCTTGCAGGGAGCTTCGGTGGAGGCGTGTCCGGGACGCAGATCAAAGGGTCAACCCCAGTTCTAGAATCCCACTAGAAAGCACCAGCTAACCCTTACCGCAATCTATAAAGTGTATCTGTATTTCGGATACAACCTTCTTGTATGTATAGGGGAAGTAGATAATGGCTAAGTGGGGCCAAGGGGATCCCAGGTGGATTGTAGAAGAAAGGCCTGATGCAGTTAATGTGAACAACTGGCATTGGTCAGTACAGCTACTCACTCTGAGATGCGGTCGGTTTGTGATCGTGTTCTTTTTATTTGGTTCTGTCTGTACTGTGTATAGGACGGAGAAGAATGCTTCTGTATGGTCAAAAGATACTCTAAAGTCACTACTTATGTCAGTCAAGTTTGATAGCCCAAAAGGTAACGGAGAAGTCACAGAAGTCACATCAGTAACCGGTGAAGCTAGTGCCAAGTGAGTATGTGCGTGTACAAGTGTCTTTATGTAGCAACTCTCTCCAGAATCTCATCTGGTGTTAAAGTTAGCTTATAGCTTGTGACTTGGAGTATACATAAATTTATATTATCTGTGGTTGAAGCATGAATACATATGTCAAGTGAACCAGAATTTTATGATAAGTTTAATAATTTTATTGGTCTTAAAAATATGTAAAGTCATTTCCTAATCTTCACCACAAGTACGTCTGTTTTGTTTCCCAGTCTTCAGCATACGTATGATTATTTCACAATCTTCAACACATATTTTAGTAATTTCTGTTCTTTGAACACATACTTATACAAGCCCTTCCTGATTTCCACACACTTATCTCCTTTTCTCCATCTCCAAGAACATGTACAAACACTTCCTGATTGTTAAGTGCATGTATGAGCACTTTCTGTCTTCTAAACACGCATACGTATATAATTTAGATGTATCCTTTTCCAGCAATCGGAAAGCAAAACTCATTTTCTTCTATGAATGGGACATCAAATTAAAGTGGAAAGCAGTGAATGACGAGGAAGATTATGACGTTGAAGGAAAAATAGAAATTCCAAATTTGAGCGAAGAAAATGATATTGATGAGGTTGATGTGAGTGATCCGAGTTGTTGCTCAGAAACATGAATGTGTAACCATAGAGCTGTATGGTAGGTACTCTATATGATTTGAAAAGTGGGTTCATCATAATATTATGTCTGGTGTATTTTCTGTACAACCTACTTACGTAATATAATAATATTATATTTCTACTCCATGGTGCAAAATACGTATTCACACACAACCACTCTATAGAGGCATATTCGTGCAGTGGGTGGGTCTGGATAGGTGGAAATCAGTCTCGTGAATGTTACACTGTGAAATGATTTCATGTACAGTGGGCAAACCGTATATATGTATCCATGTGATTTGTCCATGTAATGCACACTATTGCATTATTTTATCAGGTAACTGTCACAGCAGAGAGCTCTAGTGGGTCGTATGAGATGAAGCAACTCTGGATCAATGTAGGAGTACCAATTATCAGAGAAAGGCTCTCTCTGTATGTACAAAGGTTAAAACAAGGTAAGTAGTCTCAGTATCAGTCTCAGCATGTGTTGGGAATCTGGGTCTTCACACACTATGCTCTTCCCCCAGAACTCTATGTTTGTACTATACTTGTACAGTCTAACTTGGTTAGTAAGTACCTTGAAGGGCAGACCAAATCTGTACTTCCTATCAGATCTATGTGTATTGGTTAACATTCTGTACCAAACCTAGATACCAAATGAAGTGTACTGTATATACTAGCCAGGAGTATGTATGTCCATCTTTTTGCTACATAGAATTCAGTCAAGGTATGATCCTTCCGACTGCCAGTTCCACTGAAAAATCTTCTGAGATCAACCAGCCAGTTGTATCCAACAATGTTAGTACAGATGAAACCTCTTCTGAGAACTCTGTTGCTATCCCCGGCCTACGTATACACACAAGGAAGATCACAATGGTAGAGGAATTCAAATGCACTGCTGAAGACCTATTTCTGGTCCTCACAGAAAAGCAGAGATTGGATGCCTTCACCCGGTCTGACTCACAGGTTGAAGCCATTGAAGGAGGACAGTTCGTATTGTTTGGGGGAAACATCACAGGGACATTTGTAGAAGTCGTGAGTGTATCTCTTATGTGTTTAGTTGCAAATGCACATATGTATGCATGTCTTTGTGTACTGTTTGCTTTGTCGCTAGGAACCAGATAGCAAAATTGTACAGAAGTGGAGGTCCAAGGAGTGGCCGGCAGGTGTGTAGCATGTCTTGTGTATACCTAATTCAGCTATGTGTGTACCAAAATTATTATGTACTGTTGACGGGGGGTTCTGTATCAATGTGATGTTTTTGTCACTCATTGATGTGTTGCTGTTGATCGATATTATTCATCAAAACTTTTATGGGAGGCTATTATGAATCGTCTTCGTGCCTTTAGACTACTGCTTCAATTATTTCTTGTCCACAAAATTTCACATATTTTTTTCATATAAAGTATAGCAGAGGGGAGTGTTGATTCTCAAAATTTCCTTTGTGTGCCATCTTGTTACTGATGTAACTTTTGTGGTGCGCTATAGCTATGTTGGTGACATGGCACACATTTACCACATCTTAACTTGGTCTGGTGTTATAATTTTTATGATATTATCTGTTATGTATGATAGCAACCTAACACTGGCATATGTACTGTATGTATTATGTATGTAGATGTGTGTATATGCGTAGTATGCAATATTGCTGCTTGTCCAATGATCTTGCAATGTTTTGCTACAGAACACTATTCCACTGTTACGATTGAACTAGTTCAAGAGGAAGACTGTACCAAGCTACATCTCACACAGACTGGTGTCCCAGAATCAGATTATGAGAGGACACAGGAAGGGTGGACAAGGTACTATTGGGAAAGTATTAAGGCAATTTTTGGCTTTGGAGCTAGGTTATTTTAAAACACGTTGTATACAGAACAACTTCCCTGTACGAGCGTATGCACATTATACATTCATGTTCAGCTCCTGTAGTAGGAACTATTATTTATTGTTTACAATAGCTCGGATGCGTATTAGTTTTGGCGCGTTGATGTCGCGTGATAACGCAAACAACAAAATGGCCACCAGGTCCGTCGATCCGAATGATACAGACTCGGATTCTGCTCAAAGTGAAGGCATGTCAGAAAGTGGTAGGCTTGATTGATTGAATGTATGCTCGAAGTAATGCATGTGGATTATTTTTTGCTCTTCATATAATGCGACAGAGCTATCTAGTATTCCGTTTTGTGAACTTCAGAAAGTGAGAGAAAAAATTGGTACAAAAGAGTTTGACACGTTGTTGTTAAACCCTGACTCGAAGTGGCATAAGAAACACAATTCACCTCGAACCGTACCCTCGAGTAGTAAGAGGCGACGAGTAGATAAAAGCAAGCCGCTTGAAATATCCTCGAAGAAAAGAGTACCATACCTGAAGAAGCCGGTCCCTGCCGCGGAGCAACCGTCTCAGCGACCCGTAGATCCTAGATTCAACGAAAAGTGTGGAAATCTGAACGAATCACTGTTTGAGAAATCATATCACTTTTTGAGCGAGGTCCGCGCTAAGGAAAAGCACTTGGTCAAGCAAGAATTGAAGAAGGAAAAAGATGACGAGAAAAGAGCTGAACTGTCTCGTCTACTGAATAAAATGGTATTCTCCTTATTGCCTTTTACCTGTACTACATTGATATGGGCACTGTGTGTGTGTGTGTGTGTGTGTGCATGTATTACGTGTGTGCATGCATATGTCTATCCCTTGGCATGGTTAATGCTCACAGTCTTATTGTATGTCATTTTGAATACAGGATAGTAGAGATGCTGCTCAGATGAAGGCTAAACAGAAGAAAAATCTTCAAAGAGAACACAATAAAATAGAGAGAGCACAGCAAAAGAGAGGAAAGAGACCATTTTACTTGAAAAAGTGTAAGTTCTTTGAGCTTGTGACTATTTCTCACTTCCGTCAACAAACACACTCTATTGTATCTTCCTGTATATTGTTCAGCTGTGTCGCGAAAGATTGATTTAGTACAGAAGTACAAGAAACTGAAGAAAGAAGGAAAATTGGAAAAGTTTATGCAGAAAAAACGGAAAAGAAATGCCCAACGTGACAGAAAGCAATTGCCTATTTAATGCATGTATCATTTAAGATTAATGTAGACAAATATTCAATACCTTCTTAACTTATAATACATTAAGCTAGTGAGCTATATCATATAGCTATTGGCTTGGTTCGTTTTTATCTCTGATTTTATTGTAATGCTATAATACTATAATATTATATAATAATAATATAATACCGATATTCAATAGTAACATTAATTTTATTACATTATGCATGGGAACAAATTAATGCATTATTAGACCATCACAATTAATAAATACATATGTATGTAGACTGTGTGCATTGAACAATAAGTACATGCACATTCACCACATCTATATGTACATAAAATAGGTAGCAAAAAGCATCATATACCACTGAAGTGTAAATGTTTATTTAGGAAATATTGCATACATTTATGTTTAATCTTATTAACTTTTGGTAGATGCGTTGTTTTGACTTGTCCTCTTTCGGACGGAACCCTCATCAGTGTTTGCAGAGGGAACTTGTGACTCAGTGCTTTCAGGGCTATCAACAGGTGGAAGCTGTAGCTCAGGGCTATGCTCGGTGTGTGTGTCTCCCACATTGGGATCCTCGCCAGTTGTACCGAACTCATTCACTCGTTTCGGATCAACTCGATAAATCCACCGTTGGTAGAGATAGATGAAGAAAACAATGTCTGCAATGGTAGAATAAGAAACAACAGGCCAGGGGCACATAGCCACCAATGCTAATAATGTATGTATTAAATTTGATGAATTGAGTTCATTTCACCATATCGTACAAACACCGCACTAAAACACTAGTACATATATTATAATAATATATCTATGTATACATGGGCACATGTATGTATGCTGTACCAACCATCTCTGAAGCAGCCTATTCGGTACATCATGGGCATTTTGATGACAAAAGCAAACATGTCATCAATGAAGGTGTTGAGAGCCTTGTAGGTCAACATCCTCCAGGGTAGATGGGCGACAGACTTCAGCTTGTAGTTGATGAAGAGTTGGGGAGTCATTATGATGAAACCTTTGATGGAAGGAGTATGCAAGAGTTTTTACGTATGCAGTACATGATATAATCCTACAATGGAAAAGACTTCATACATGCATTATGCACACTACAAACATACTATACACGTGTAACAAATACATGTATGGTCAACTCTGCTAATTTGACGAAAAACAGCCACCCATTGCCTACAGTACAATAATACATATGTATAGTATAGTTAAGCATAATATACCAATATATGGAACATTCACAATGAAGACTCACCAAATGTTAGCAAAAATCCATACAGTAAGCCAAGAACAAAGGAGTACCATCCCTTGTGCTCTTGGTAGACGAGGGAGTACACACCGTAGCACATGAACAGTGGAAACAAGATCCACCCGAGATACTTGAATGCCATCTACATGCATACACAACACAAACATATACGTACGTATATAATAACACTTAGTGTATACCTAACACATTATACAGAGTGTAAGATGCTAGATAAGTGCAGACTACGACCATTGACACCCCATTTGTATTGCACTCACCTTGTCATACTCCTTGGTAGACGACTGCACATAGGATGGGATATCAGTGAACTTAATCCTCGGGAGGAATCCAAACATGAGGTTGTCTCTATCGATGGAGACATTGGTCACTTTGGTAATCTTCCACATTTCGATTAAAAGTGCCACGAAACAACTGATGATGACAACCATGTTCGTGTCATTGTCCAGTACATAGAGGAGTACAATCAGTGACTGGAACACATTGAAGAACACAGATCTGACAGACAGTCCCTCCAGTGATTTACGAGTTCTCCAGAACTGAATATCTACAACACGCACCGGAGCAGTAGGACAACTGGCATCAATGTTTACACAGTAGAATCCACTTATTATCATACTTCAGGATTTTGTCTTTACAGAACACATTATCATAAGTACATAAATACATACGTACATACGTATGGTTGAAATTGGGAGTTAGAGTTGTCGTGTATTGCAAATTTGTATCAAAATAATGTTGTATATAAAATATGTATGCATATGTATACAAAGTTTTGTATGCACATACACTGGGTTCCACTGTATGCACCCACATGTGTATTCCGCTACACCGGCACAGTTGGTTTGCTGGATTTATCATAAAAATATATGATTCTCAGTGCACAGCAGGCAAACACTCACCATTCTTGAATGCCAAGAACTCGAATACGCTGTGCACAATACTGACTATGATGGTCAAGCCCAGTAGGTAGGGATTAGTTTCCATCAATGTTTGCTACAAAGAGACCAACAATATTGTACACATTACCAGACACACACAACATATACGTATTGTACACTTCACAAGCACACATACATATGTATGTACAGTATTTCCCTTCAATGTGTAAGAGTAGAGGCACACATACACTTGTACATATCCTTGTGCACACAGATACGTACAAAAGCATATACATACACACCCACATACATGTAGAAACATGCATGTATACATGCACACTTACACCCCCCCACACACACACCTTCACTGTATCTTGCTCTTCATCACTGTCCTCACTGGAAGTAAGCATTTCTGTCCACTGATTCTTAGTTGTCATGGAGGCATACATTTGAAATTTCAACAGAGAGAGTGGGTAGAAGGTGAGGGTCAACTCAAGTGTTCTGCAGGGTTAACAGAGAATATCAAACTGAGTTCAGCACCCTCTCCCAGTAGACCACACACACCACCATACTTTGTAGTGTCATTGACAGGCATGTAGTCCTGGGCTAGATTCCAGTAGTCATTGAAGTACAGAATTGGATAATAGTTACTGTTGGAGTCATCAAACTCCACAACTAGAGGGATAACAAGCAAGCAATGTTACATTAGGATTAAAATACTGTATCTACTTACTAGAAACACTACACACATGTATGTATGTTTAGCGCACCAAAGGATATTTAGCATGCCGTGTCTGAGGATCAAAGGCAAAGTGTGCTCACATCCAAATGTGCACCCTTATCAATAGCTTCTGTTAACATTTCAAGGAAATTATTACAGTTTTATACATACATATGATATTCATGCTATATAATAGTCTGTCTACTGTAGGTGTGCAACAGCAGGATGAAGAGATAATAAGCAGATTACCTCGGGCTTCATGCTCAGTGATCATTGGTCACTGTATTACTGTTGTAGTACACCTAGGTTGGCTACAACTATAACATGTTCACACTGTTTACACACTACATTATAACACAAGCACGTATGAAGTACATGTGTACATCGGTATACATCCTCACATTGGTCCAGTGGAGGAGGGATGGATCCCTTATACCAGGTGGTCTGGTCTGCTACAAGGTTGATGGTCATATTAGGATGCCAGTAGGAGATGATCTCCAGAGGAACATCACTGTCTGTCTACGTGTACAGTATATACAGAGAACACACATTAGTCAAGTGTCAGTGTGTGTGTGTGTGTGTGTGTGTGTGTGTGTGTGTGTGTGTGCGTGCGTGCGTGCGTGCGTGCGTGCGTGCGTGCGTGCGTGTGTGTGTACCACAGAATCTGCATGTATCCATGCACATATGCAGGTCAAATTATCATTACTTTCAAGTCGAAATAATTATCATATCTTACATTTTAGCAAGTGATATGCATGAGAATACAGTGGTTATCATAATACAGAGCTTGCTACTTGATAGTACAGTAGGTCTACACAACAGTAATAGCAGTTGTAAGATTTACTGGATTATACTGGTGTGATTGTGAACACAGAGTGTCACTATGGTGAGGTGTGATCACTCACTACTACTTCAGAAGTGTTGACTGCAGTTTCCCCAGTCAGTAGATTGACGGTATTGTGTGTTCTTTGTTTACGATACTTCATCAGCACTACAAGTACAGATACACAGTGGATAGTGGTGAGGGTATACAGGTGTACACATACAGGTGAACACATACAGGTGAACACATACAGGTGAACACATTCTGGTGAACATATACGGGTAAACATGTATGAGTGACACATAGGGCAGAATATGTGACCTACTTTTCTTCCGATACATAACTGCTTCTTGCTCATAGTCTTCATCTTCCGTGTCAATGGGATAACCCGTTTTCTTCACGAACACATGAAGCCAGAGACTTCCATTCTTCTGAACAGTCTATGTATAAACACAGGTAAAATAATATGTACAAACAGTATATATGCATAGTACAGGCTACAATACGTACAGTACAGACGGCTATATATACAGTACAGAGGACTATAAGTATGGTGTCATCATATGGTGTGACCTCCATACAGTACAGACTGTCAGTTGTATGAATAGTACAAACTTCCATATGTACTGCACCCACAGCTATACTATACGTATATACAGCTGTGCAGAAAGCCATATTTACCAACATATGTACGTACGTATGTATGGTACATGTTCACAAATTGTTGAAAAAATCCAATCTGAACTCTGACAGGTATTCACTTATAGCCCAGACCATGAACATACACACATTGGTCATAAACATACACACATTGGTCATAAACACACACACATTGGTCATGAACATACGCACATTGGTCATGAACATACACACATTGGTCATGAACATACACACGTTAGTCATGAACACACACACATTGGTCATGAACACACACACATTGGTCATGAACATACACACATTGGTCATGAACACACACACATTGGTCATGAACATACACACATTGGTCATGAACATACACATTGGTCATAAACACACACACATTGGTCATGAACATACACACGTTAGTCATGAACACACACACATTGGTCATAAACATACACACATTGGTCATGAACATACACACATTGGTCATAAACATACACACATTGGTCATGAACATACACACATTGGTCATGAACATACACATTGGTCATAAACACACACACATTGGTCATGAACATACGCACATTGGTCATGAACATACACACATTGGTCATAAACATACACACATTGGTCATGAACATACACACATTGGTCATGAACATACACACATTGGTCATGAACATACACATTGGTCATAAACACACACACATTGGTCATGAACATACACACGTTAGTCATGAACACACACACATTGGTCATAAACATACACACATTGGTCATGAACATACACACATTGGTCATGAACATACACACATTGGTCATAAACACACACACATTGGTCATGAACATACGCACATTGGTCATGAACATACACACATTGGTCATAAACATACACACATTGGTCATGAACATACACATTGGTCATAAACACACACACATTGGTCATGAACATACGCACATTGGTCATGAACATACACACATTGGTCATAAACATACACACATTGGTCATGAACATACACACATTGGTCATGAACATACACACATTGGTCATGAACATACACATTGGTCATAAACACACAAACATTGGTCATGAACATACACACGTTAGTCATGAACACACACACATTGGTCATAAACATACGGTGAGACTTACATCAGATGTGTATACTTGCTTAGACAATGCCCAAGTACTGTCTCTGGAAGGTCCTTCATCCCATGATCCATACGTTATGTGATTTAATTCCCAAATCAAGACTTCTTTATTGGCTAAGTCTGTCAATACTTCATCTTCAGACAAGTATACAAGCATGTCCTGTAAGAATGAAAAGAGGTATGTAGTTAATAGTAACTGTTACAGTAGCTACTCTACTATATAGTGGAAAGGAAAACTGAGAACTGACCCGTCACCGGAAAAAATGGTCTGGATAATTGTGGTCCAGCCGAACAAAAATTACTGAGGGATATTTGGTCCGGCCAGACCAAATTAACCAGGAGAAATTGTCCTACACCGGGATTTTGGTCTGCTTATCGTTCAACCACGAAGCTACCAGAATTCAAGTCTATACTTCCCAGATAATAGACTAAGTGGTTGAATATATGTTGTGGCAACATCTATGACTTATCATCATCGCACAATACCACGTATACTGGATGTGTTCACGGATTGATCCGATCACTTTCTATGCACTACCGACTATTGTTAAATCAACGATTTTTGTAACAAGGATACAAATTAGGTTAATATAATAAATTGAATCAGACGGAAATCTACCAGCCCCTTGGGGGATGCTGGTGACTGGAAGGACTCACAGCAGGGCTAGAGGTGATTTCACCCAGGTTCGAATTCCAGAATTGGAGATTTTTTCCCTGCACCTCTGCCAACATCAGGGACATGAAGTGAAGAAAGCCATCAAATTGATTCTAGCTAACTTTAATATAACTCTCAAACTACTAATTATTGTGATTTGTGTTTGTTGTACTGTGTAATTAATTCGTGGGTGCCTTGAAAAGTAGCCATAAGGCTAAAGGCTACCCCACATAAATAAGACGTCAAATCAAATCAAATTAAATCAAAGCTACATTCGTCATGTAGACTATCAATGACTTACCCCTTGGCTCTGGGTTACTCCCTTTTGGTTTAAAAGCTAACATTTGCCTTTACTATCACCGATGTCAATGCTCATTTAACTCCATGTCACATTCGTGGTAGTCAGCAACAACGACAACAAGCGCCTCGATACCTGGACCAAAACTCCTAGGGTCGGACTACGTAATTCTCCCAGGTAAAAATGGTCCACTTGGACCATTTTACCGGGAGATTTGGTCTGGTGGACCAAAAATTCACCTGGACCGAAACTCCTGTGACAGACCAATTTGTGAACACACCAGGACACCACACTGGGTAGGATGATACAAACTGGTACTGGACTGGCCTCACCACATACACCAGGACACCACACTGGGTAGGATGATACAAACTGGTACTGGACTGGCCTCACCACATACACCAGGACACCACACTGGGTAGGATGACACAAACTGGTACTGGACTGGTGTCACCACATACATCAGGACACCACACTGGGTAGGATGATACAAACTGGTACTGGACTGGTCTCACCACATACACCAGGACACCACACTGGGTAGGATGATACAAACTGGTACTGGACTGGCCTCACCACATACACCACGACACCACACTGGGTAGGATGATACAAACTGGTACTGGACTGGCCTCACCACATACACCAGGACACCACACTGGGTAGGATGACACAAACTGGTACTGGACTGGTGTCACCACATACATCAGGACACCACACTGGGTAGGATGATACAAACTGGTACTGGACTGGTCTCACCACATACACCAGGACACCACACTGGGTAGGATGATACAAACTTGTACTGGACTGGTGTCACCACATGTACACCAACACACAACTAAGTATTGCACATGCAGTGATTGAGCACACATGCACATAAGCTTACTATATGCATGGAATGGTATGGGGGTCCCATGCCAACCAGGTAGACCACCAGACTCACAGCTACTCCATGTACAACAGGGTCTTGTTCAAGGAGGGAATGATCCATGGTTTTAATATTTTAATACAACCTCGATTACGCATCTTGATGCCCTTGCCATCCTTCAGTAACCCGATCACCCTCCACCCTTCCCCGAAGAAGACCAGTATATACGTACCTATCCCGCATACTGACAGCACAACCAGGTAGTCCCTTCAACCGGATACAGTTCCAACAGCTACCTATGGTGTAAGCCACCACAAATTATACACGCACGTTAGCTTAGTGTCAGTTCATCAAGAGCGATGCGACCGTGAATCAACATACAGTTATGTAGGAAAGATAAGATCCTTTCTACGTGTCTAAATCACGTACTATTATCCACCTACGTATAGCTACTGACTACCAACTCACTAGCGTTTGGCCAAAGGAGAATACGTTAACGCTGGGTGGTACAGGCGTCCCTTCCTGGCTAGTCGGCTGCTTCTGACCTCGAAAGAAGCTTGTAATGAAATAAAATATCATTACTTGGATGAGAAAGGATCGAACAAACTGCCATCTCGATGGTCCTTGCTGATCTTGTGGTCGTTCGGTACCTGTGCCTTCTCCCGGCATTGCTGAAGATGAGTAAGACCCTGTAATCGGTTTTATAGGGTCTATGGTTAGCCATAGTCTAGCATAGCCAGATTCTTAACCCGCGGTCGCCACAAGTAATTGCGCAACGACGAAATGAACTGGAGGGATACTAGGGTCAATCACTGCAGACTCATGTCCAATACGAATTTATTCTTTCATATTTATTTCCCTCAATTGTGCTCGAGTGCTTCACTGCTATAAATTTCTTTACTATGTTAGTTTTATGCACACCGCATGACATACTTCACTCTTGTACACAAAAATAATCAATTAGTATTTCACATTTCTACACACTGTATGTACATGTACAGTCTTTCTATGTACAATGACAACGAACAACTAAACAGTAAACAG
Source organism: Chondrilla cf. caribensis (assembly GCA_964020155.1). Taxonomy (NCBI): domain Eukaryota; kingdom Metazoa; phylum Porifera; class Demospongiae; order Chondrillida; family Chondrillidae; genus Chondrilla; species Chondrilla cf. caribensis. The sequence continues at coordinate 2,495,903 of OZ026566.1, forward strand.
AGTGAACTACGACAATGTCTATTGGAATTGGTGACTAATGACATTGTGCCTTGCGAATGGTTTCTGTGTGGCGAGCCAGTTCGTTATAGTCAATTCCTCTGCAGATATTCCCATGGTAGATCATGTACAGAAGTCCTGGGATCCCCGTCATCAAGTAAAAGGAGAAATGGAAGATGGTCATGTACACACCAGTACCAACCACAGCCAAGAATAGCAAGAGTGCAAATAGCAGCCCATTGCGCATGCTTAAAATAGGATAGGATCCAGGATGTCCATCATCACGCTTAGGGATAGGTTGCAGTGGAGAGCCATTTCCAGTACGCGTACCATTGCTTGGGCAGATTTGGCTGAGGTTAGTGGGTCCATCAGGTTGGCGATGAGAACTAGGTGAAGCCCTCTCATGATTTAACTCGTCGGGAACACTATTTGCAACATAGCTCTTGATTCCATTTCCATTTGCAACATGACCGCTGTTTCCATTTCCAATTCCAACATGACTATTATCTCCATTCCCAACATTGAAGCCCTCTACTGCAGCAAAATTCGACAATTCATATACAGACAAGTTAGAAAAATGACCTGTATCACAACTAGCTGGAAATCGGCGGTTCTCATAAAAGAATTTTAGCCGTTTTTCTTTTATCTTCCATCTCTCCTGACACCACAAAGCTAAGCCTTCTTCACTCTCTGGTATGTCTTTCAAAGGAAAACGCTCAATATAAAAGTGAATTTCTCTTGGAATTTTACCCTTCAAGAACTCTATCTCAGTTTTAGGAAGTACATCTGGGTATGCAATTGTGATGTCAATAATGGAATCCAAACCGGCCTTCTTGAGAGTGGCAACACTGTAGATGAACCCTTTGGTACGAGGATGGAGAACATAGTCATATTTGGGGAGATTTTTACTCTCAGCAAAAGCATCACTCTTAGCCTTAGATTTTGCTGTCAGGTCAGCCCCCTCAGGAAACATTAGCAGTTGTAGAGGAGTGTTGAGGGCATTGAAGAAGTGAAGTTTTGTGGACACTTCCTCTTCGTCATCTTCCCAGCTACGTTTAAGGAAAATGTGCATTGGAAACTGTACAAGCCATCCTGCAGTAAGAGAAACAGGAGAGATGATTATCAAAAATATTGGAGGAATTGTTATGGGACTCAATTTAGTATCCTTACTTACAATAGACAAATTTTGTACGCATTTAAATGCAAACTAGATCTGCAGTATGTATTACCCCTAATGGGGCTTCTTCAGAAAAAAATACAATTTGTGATTTCATCACCTCATGCAAGATACGCTTTGTAATTGCCCAGGGAAGCCTGTGCAATGTGAAGATCATTCTTAAACTTTAACTCATTAACGTTAAGTCTATACCATGTGACTAAACTATTCTGTGTCTACACCATGTGCAATGGCCTGGAGAAGCCTGGGATATGCTATCATGCAGGATACTCAGCTCCCACTGGGAGAGGTATGTACAATGCAATTAACATTTCAACGATGATCAAACTGTTATTGTGCTAACACGCAGGACACTCAGCTCCCACTATTTCTGTACACTTCCATATAATTGAAAACAACACACACAGCCCAAGAGAACAGTGGATGAGGTGTTCATATGTAACAACACAGGAGGTGACATGACTGTACTGGTGGTAATTACATTGAACATGAAACTTCCCATACATTGACAGGTGTCAATACATCAGCAATCAATATAATGTTTCAGGACACAAATCACTTTTAAGCAATATGTACGGTAGTGAAAGCTAACACAGGAATGTGTTTTTTGCAGCCTATGTGGACCAAAATCTGTTTCCTAACACAGTGAAGCTGGGTAACATTGAATGCTGGATAGGGGAAACTTAATTGCATGGAGTTTATAGCTTTGAACCTCTTAATGCAGAGCCATTAATACCAAAAACCAAGGACCCATATGTGATTCAACACTTGTCTGTAACTCACTGTTACCTGAAATTATGTCAATGGTTGTCCATTCTGATTTATCCCACCCTACTCCACTATATCTGTCTTAGAGATTGTGTGTGCAAGTTACTACATAGTGCTTATGTACAGACTCATGTGGTTATGTATATGAACAAAGATTCTACATACACAAGCACACATGTCAACGTTAATGCAGTGTCCAGCTGTAGGGGAAGCGGATAAAACAAATCCTCCTTACTTCATGTGTTATCTGTCTTGACAGAGCGTTCAGTAAGAGAATCACATCTACATAAAGGAAACGAAGTCGTAACTTACCTAGAAGGGGCAACTTCTTCAATGACATCTTCATCATGGGCTTCCACACAGACAGGTCCCCTTGGCGAGCAATGATGGCCCATAGGAAGAACCAGTCGAGATGGCATCGATGGTTCATCAGGAGAACACAGCGATTATCAAATTTCATCTTGTGACCAAACCTTTTTGGACGGATGCCAAACATTGTTTCTGTGTCAAATAAAGCCAATCATAGTCACAGTACTCACTCATAAAAACAATATTTAAATAGTCCACAGATCAACATACAACTCTCATCTTTAAAATTTCAAAAACTAAAGGCCTTGGTTGTCATACACGGTATGCTAAGTACCGAATCTCATGTGATAAGTCCACAAGGCCAAATAGTCAAGACAAGGTTTTATAGAAGAGAATTTCACACTATAGTTTTTGTTAGTCAGTTATTGCAGAGTCAACGTCAACCATATCCCTCTGTTTTTGATGCAATAAAAATGAAGGGATAGAGAAGATTTTCGTAATTACTGTATATCTTTGAAGGGCATTATCCACATACTGTATAACATACACATTAAACCAGTGAACAGTAGTGCAAGATCCTTTTTATCAAATGAGTAAAGGTTTCTTAAACCTAGAGTTGAATACCCCCCCCCCTCCACACAATGCACCTACTACATAGCAGCAAGGTTTGGTATTATTCACGTACTTTGGTATATATTGATTATGGACTACTGAACCAAAGTGGGAATGACTGTGAACCCTTGCTGCCTTGCATAACAAATACAAGTACAAACATGAAATTCAATACCAAATATGGTCAAAGATATTTTTAGAACCATGTACTTACCAATTCCAAACTAGATGTGTACACATGCAATCAACGTCCAATGTACATAGGCATATACATGCAGGGAGATAGAAGATTGCATTGTTAACAACTGTTGAAGCTTGCTACATTGAATACCATGTATGTAAGGCTGACATCAACCAAATACACCTTGATAAAATTCCACACTGGCTCTAATGAGGTAGCAAACTTGATTGGGAGTGATTCCTTATCAATTATTGAGCTAAGAATGTAATCTACCTGTGGAGCACAACCCAGGCAACCACCAATTCTATTGAAGATGAGAAATCCTGGCTGCTCATCAAACATTTTACTCTATGGGTCACATCGTAGATATTATACTAGCGCACATATCATCCATGGTAACACAAACACTGTCTCAACCATATCTGAGCATATAAGAACAGTTATTACATACGTAAGTCAGAACACAATGGTGTACTGTAGTTCTGCAAACTAAAGGCACAAATAAAAGTAAGAACTCCATTATTGATATAGGTTATGGGTGGCATGGTCTGCAAACCTCTACAGCAGAGAGCAGTCAAATTGCTCATTCTTTCAATTTAACCCAACAACGTGTACAATAGCTAGGGTTGTATTGGAGAGTAGTTCCATGCAGTCAGACACATCCATATACAAAAGAAAAATGTCCAAAGTAGGAATCAACATTTGTGTCTCTTTAGGGGACTGGTAGAATATTGCATGCACAAGCAAACAGCACAGGGGAAATTGTAGTAGAAGGGAAGACCGAATGTGGCACCGAGTTTTATCCACGAGATGATATAGCCGTACGGGGTCTACCTATCTTCCACCTACAAGACGAAGGCCTACATATGGATTTACCGTTGCCCCCATTCACTGTCACGGAGGGTCAGGAGACAGGCAGAACTCACCATGGTTAGCGTCAAGAACAACCCAATACCCCAGTCAACGAACCGCCTGTACCACAATGGGTTGATTCGCAATAAAAATAGTAGCAAGAGCGGTCCCAAATGTGTGCCAACGTAAGAGAAAGATATCAAGAAAAAGGCGGCTAGTAGTACGATTCCTAACGGACCCCTAAAAATTCTCTGCAGGAAGGGGATTTCGTCCTCCTTCGGAATAGCAAATCCTTCGTGATGGATGCTCATGATCGCCCTCTTCAAATCTGGATCGTTCTGATGTCACGACCCTTAGCAACCTCAGGTGGTCGAGGGGGTGTGACAAGGCTCAAGGACATTCCAGAACGACCTAATCTCTTGCTCAGGTGTGGTCAGCAAAGAACTTTCCAATTAGCAATCATGATAGTAGGATTTTACTCTTTTGATAAAATGGCCGCCGTTGCTCTGAGTGGACTATCCTTTGTATTTTTTATTACTATTGCCTGTGTATTTGGAGTTCCTTTCATTATTGCGCCGTGTATGCTACTGAACATCTTCTCTAGAAAATTGTTCCATAATGTAGGACATGCTGCTTTCAGTACGTGGTTCAGACTAGTACCTGTGAGTCTCTCCACTTTAAGCTTGTTAGTAGTTGTAAGGATTTTGCCCATTAATAAATCTTCCTCACTTCTACTATAATTTATATGCCTGGTAATAATGCTATAGTTGATGTTATGGGTCTATATTGGATGATGAGCTGTGTGTAGAGACTGTGTCAAATGATAGGTAGATCAATGTATAATGCAGTGTGTGACATTGAATGTATGTATGTTAGCAGTGTGTTTGCAATTGATCCTGCATCCACATTTGGGAATCCGAAGTGTACCCTGACTCATCCTACTTAGTATTGACAGCATGTAAGCGCTTCTACACAATTGGTGTGCATTATAGTGTACCTGCAATCTAACTGTAGACAATGCATGTGTATACTATATGCTGTATGTTAATATTATTGTCTTTGATCTGATAAGCTCTATGTTGTGCGTTTTATACTAGTATTATTTCTTCCCTCTTTCCCTTATAACATTGGACTGGATATGCCAAAGGCTTTAGTTGGTGAGTCCTATCTTGGACTAAAAGCCTTCATTCTCCCTCGAAAATTCATTCTGTTTGATGCTGTCCGTATTTATGCATTACCTAACCTTCAGAACTGGTATACGGGGTGAGGATTGTCATTTCCGAGGACACCGATGTCCTCCAGTCGCCCTGTCTCATAGTGATGAACCACAGAACGCGGTTTGACTGGCTGTTTCTCTGGTGCTATCTCATTCGCAAGGGTAACTTGAATCGAGGGAAGATAATCCTAAAGAAGCAGCTCAAACATGTCTTTGGGTTTGGTAAGTATTGTTCACAATGTGTGAACAACCATATATTTGTGGAATCAAAGAATTGCATCAGATACATTTATCCTATTTTTGTGTCACTACAATATACACATCAGTTATACTTTGTTGTCTAGGATTGTTCTATCATATGTATATTATTATATATTGCCATTCTGTTCAGATTTTTATAATTATTGTATCTATGTATGTACATATCAAGGTGCACATATATGCATGAATAGCCATACTCTGCTATCATGTGCTCGTTTATGTGTGCTTGACATACTTAGGTGCATATGTGTGTGTTTAAATGTGTGGTTGTGTGCGTGTGTGTGTGTATGTGTGTGTGTGTGTGTGTGCGTGTGAACGTTTACTTTGCATTACCTACCTACTGCCTTATTAGGTTGGGCAATACAAATTTTACTCTTCATATTCCTCTCTCGAGACTGGATCAGCGACAAGGCATACTTGGATCGGATTTTAAACTATTTTGTCGACTGTAAATATCCAATTCAATTACTCCTTTTCCCAGAGGGTACAGATCTTAGTGACTATAACAAGGACAAGTCTCTAAAATATGCTGAAGAGAACAATCTCACAAAGTACTATTATGTATTGCATCCAAGGACAAAAGGCTTTGTAGTGTGTGTGAAGAACTTGAAACGAGGAGAGTTGAAGAGTATTGTGGACATAGATGTCGGTTATACCGGACCCTTACCTCAAAACGAGAGCGACCTCCTGCAAGGGAGGTGGCCAACTGAAATCCACTTCAGGATCCGGAATTTCACTCTTGATGAATTGCCAGAAAGCGAGGAAGGCCTTGCAAGCTGGTTGCAGACTAGATGGGCAGAGAAGGAGAAACGGCTGGAGGAATTCTACAAGTTGGGACATTTTCAAAGCAGCAAGCCAAGTGAGACAGCCCGGCCATTCATCATCACACTTCAGATGCTGGCGATCATTTTGTTTTGGAGTTGTGTTGTGACATTAGGCATTTATTCCTTTATCCTCTCGTGGTGGTGTGTGGGATATTTTCTGCTGGTTTTGTTTATTTTTTGGTTTGTTGATAGAGTATTTGGTGGATTTGATAATCTAGAACTACCATCACAGACAGAAGAACACTATTCAAACTGAGTATGAGAGAAATTGCTAGTGCTACATTGTCTATTGTACTTAATTGCTTTGTTTATGAAGTGATTGTGAATAGTGTACATTACAGCACATGCTCTTGTATTTTGTATAATATTATGAGAATTGTATGAGATGTTGCGAGTCACGATATCAGTATGCCAAGGAGTTTAGTGTATGATTTGATCTAGTGTTTCCATACAGTCTCGTGTACAAATACTGTACAAATATATACACAATTCACAATAAGACATTCTTGATGTACATACATTCTTGTTTGCATACGTATATCCCTTGTTATTATAGCATTATAGTCTTCCTGCTCTATTTGATGTAAACGACTTCCTTTGAAAGGGTTCTGATTCTTGTGGGGACACAACTCCAGCCGGTCGAATATCATATTTATACTGGTATGTCACACCTAGACTAGGCTACAACTACACACTGTGCAGGAATGATATAACTCTATAGATGGTATTAAACAGTAAGGCCTATTACCTTCACATAACCTCTTGGAGGACTTTGACAACCTTATCAACTATGCTTCACAGGGTATGGACCATTGCCTGAAGCTGTTCTTATTAACCACATCATGTATAGCGGACACCAGCGTAATGTGGAAGCCCTAGCTTCTGCAGTAGGACCTCTACTAGTATGTGCAGTATAATAGTCCAACTATGGTAGACAAACCCACATGCAAAATGGGATGAAAAATGCTGTGGTAGCACTTGTACAAAATGTTAACGGGATGTATAATATGCATCTCATCTATACTTGGTACATGATTCTGAAATTACATGTATGTGGGTACATGCCTTGACTTCTAAATGTAAATTTCACAATAAATAAACCATTTTACTGTATACACTGCTACAATGATGAAATGTGAAAATTAATTATTGCTTCCATGCATAACTCATTAAAAATCGAAAATGTGAGTGAAGGGTCCTTCTGTTTCCATGGTGAGGACTTGCCTGTTGCCATAAGTCCCACTGACCACAGTGGTGCCTTTTCCACTGCAAAACTCCTTTCGGAGGAGTCACATAGATCATAGATAATCTGAATTTACACTATTGCATGCCTGTGTTGATGAACTCACTTTACAAGAATCCACAAATTTATGGTAGAGTGCTTCTCCTTCCTCTCTCCCAGAGAGGTCATGATATCTGAAAATGTATTATATGCACATGAAGATATGTAGCTCACATGTACATGCATCAAGCTCATACATGCATGCAGACAGCTCACTCACACATGCCTACAGTTCACACATGTGTGTATGCTACAGTGGAGTCCACAATAAACAATTTCCTGTCCAATTAAAGCCAAACAGGTACCATGGCAAGTTACCGTCTATTTGCCTAACAATTGGGATAAGTGTAAGAAAGAACTGGAATTATCCTTAAAATGTGTGGATTGTTTAAACTACACTCATAGACACACATACAGTTGCTCCTCAAATAAGCGCCTTACTGGACAGACTTTCCTTTGAGTTTTCCTGCTAGACATGCCTGAGGCACTATCATGACACCACGACCCAATTCCACCACAGAGCACAATCCTTTCTTGTCCTTGGAGTAACTCAGCTTAGCTTCAAGTATGGATCTGAAATAAAACATCTTTATTGTAAGTGTGTAGTTAAGGTTACCAACAAATCATACCAAGACGGATATGATACCACACTGGGTACCTTGCACAGTAGCCACATGGCCAAAGGTCTCCTAGTAAAAGATACCCAACCTCGCCTAACCTCTACATGGAGTGCGTACAATACTGCACTACGTCACATACAGTGGATACTCTCTACTTAAGATTTGAAGTTGAGGAAATTTCTATAGAAGACTATCATTCTGTGTGTCAGTGAAAAACTATATTGCACCAGTCGCTGTATGCAGATGACCTTTGCCACACGTAAGGTCTGAAGATGCTCAGAATAGAGAGCTTCCACTGTATTCACATGTTGTATGCATGTATAAGTGACTGAGAAGTGACAAGAGATTCTGCCATGTATGTACAGTGTGCCTACATTGTACAATATGGGACCACAGTATATGAATACACTGCGTTTACAGGGACTAACACTTACAGACATACAGTATGCTTGTCTGGTAAGTACCCTGGTTAGTACATACTCCTGGTTGGTACATACACTTCACTTAGTCCCTAGCTCATGTAAACTGTGTCAACAAGTACTGATAACAAGTACATTAGATAAGAAGTACAGATTTGATGTACTATTTCTTGCACTTAGTAAGTAAGTTGGACTGCATACAATTAGTCTATACTGATACTGGAGACCACAAGTGGTAAATGTACAAAGCCTTACATGATGTAATGAATAGCATTACCTTGCGACTTTACTGATAGCATCTTCCTTAGCTCCTTTCTTGAAACACACAAATACAACAACACCGTGATCTATCTACAACAGTATACAAAGAGTGGTGAATTGATTCATGCAGTAATACATTGAAGCAAGAGATACAGCACTAAATCGGATGCAATAATCTCTTTGGATTCATATAGCTCAGCTGTGTGTGACATATATACTTTGCATAAACAGTTGTCTCTAGCTTCAGCAGCAGCATGTGTCAATGAATCAAAATGATCTGCTGCATATGCAACTAATGCAGGTTCTATGCAGGTCCTCGATTTACGTCAAAGTGTAAACATAGAATAGAACATGAATACTTAGTAACACAATTCCTTGGGCCATACTGACATTGCTATAAATAGGATCTTCCTTTTTAGGTCCATCTGTAGCATTCAATTGTAACCTTGCGGACACACACTGCTGTATAACAATACGAATCTGATGGCTGGAATTTGCTGGGGCGCTGCTGTCGGTGGCCATTTTTGCAAAGCTTGCGCAACTGAATATACTGGATAAAATGGCGCTTATAGCGAGGAGAATACATCACGGAATTTGCCTGCGTACGAATTCATTGTGTGCAATATATAGCACGATCCTCCCCCGTAGCAGATACATTTTTTACAAGTTGGTTAATATAAAGCAAATGAAGTTAACGCTTGTTTTGATATTTGATAAATTCTGTTTTGCTCGCTCCTTGCAGACCACATGATGCCCCGTGCTGTTTCCAGTTTTTAATTTTATCAAAGAATTTTTATAATACAGATATTTCGGACGCTAATAAGAATGTTACACATGACGAGGACGGAAGAGACTACATTAGGAATATAAGGCGCGCTTGTAAAACTGGCAATCACATAGCAGCTCTGGAGAATTTCTCCAAACTTCAGCTCACCGGTCAGCACATTCGTCCGGATGTCATTAACAGTTTGTTTCACGTTACCGCACAGGCAAAGGACGAGAAAGGATTTGATGATGTATTAGCTCTTTCCAAAAAACTAGGCATTGTGCAAGGTTTTGTAATGCAATCCAATCTAGTCAGTGGACTGAGCAAGTTGGGAAGGGTGGACGAAGCCCTTGATGTATGCGTCAAGTTAGAAGAAGAGGGAGGCCATCTTCCACGCCAACAGGCTTTGCAGGCTCTGCTGAATGCTTCACTGAGGAAAGGTCATGGCACAGCAGTGTCACGCACTCTGCGTTTCCTGACAAAGGGGAAGCACCATCCTGGGACAGGCAACAGCGTGCTGCTGATGGAGTCTGTCTTGCCCGGGGAGGTGCTGGTAGGAAGACAGGACCTTGTCCATGAGCTTCTCTCCCTGTACAGAGCTTTGAATTGTGAAATGGAAGCACCAGTAGCTGACAGAATTCTGAGATGGGCTGACAGGTTAGCATTTCATTTTCCTGCATGTTTGTGTGCTACCCTGCAATGGTTGTATGCCATTGTATGTATCAGGTGTAGTGGTTGGCACATACAGTTAGCTAGAAGACAATATTTGGAGGATCTCAAATGATTTTGAGACATTATGTCATAAACAAAAATTTTTCAATTCTTTGTAATCAATATTTCTCTTATTGAACATCTATGTACTTTTATATTTTTGTTCATTGCATGTGCATGTACAAATGTTAATTCTATAGTGATTCTTAACTTTTAATTTTAATATCCATTTATTTATTCATTTATTATTTATTTATTTATTTATTTATTTAATTATCAATCTCAATGTTGTGATATTACTTATACATTTGCTGACTCCATTTATATTTGTAATTTCTACAAATTTTATTTATTTTATCCCATTTTATTCCATATTCTTTTTACTTTGTATACTCCTTTTCTTTTTCTTTTTCTTTTCTTTGTGGGTGCCACTTAAATAGCCTATGGCTAACGGTTCCCCACATTAAATAAGAATACCCGATACCCGATACCCGAAACAACATCGAGCTGATAATACTTTTTCCAATATGTATTTAAATATTCTAATGTGTATATTTCTTACAGTTCACAAGATATGTCCTGTACCAAGAGTGTCATTTCTAAGAAGTAAGTCTTATACGTACTTCTGCACAGTGTATGTGTGTGTGTGTGTTTTGTGTGCGTGTGTGTGTGTGCGTGTGTGCGTGTGCATGTGTGTGTGTGTATGTGTGTATGTGTGTGTGTGTGTGTGTGTGTGTGTGTGTGCGTGTGTGTGTGTGTGTATGTGTGTGTACATGCATACATGTGTATTTGTGTCTGTGTGGCATGGTACATGTATGTGAGTGTATGTATTGAATAAAAACTGTAAATTCACTGAGCTTTTCATACTGTACCTCTTATGTGTGTACGTATAGCATGGAATGTTCTCACTGTCAGCTCAAGATAGACACCAATGAACCAACTCTGGAAGAGTACCTGCAACTCCAGGGCCACATCCACTACATGCTGGAGAGAGACATCCAGTCCTTCCTGGACACCAAGAGGTCTATTACTGAGATGATTCAGCTGAAAGAGCTGGTGAGACAAGAGGGGTCGTTTGCAATTGTTGTCGACGGCCTTAATGTTGGATTCTTCGAGCAACGTGAATTCTCCGTAGACAGAGTGAGTTTTGATGCCAAATGTAGCCTACACCCAGACATAGCACATCGTGTGTGGTGTTGAGTACATCTGATTTGGAGGGGCAATCCCTATTTCGGAGGGATAGCCCCTATTTCAGTGGGATAATCCTATTTTCATGTACTGTGTCTCTCTGTCCAGTTCTTCTATCCCATGCTCATCAATAATTCAATTATTGAGATTCTGAGGGGGGTAGGAAGCTTCATGGCGATTTTTGAGGATGCCACTCTTTCTGCTCAGATCCATTTCTTAACCATACACTGTAACCACATGACTGTAAACTGTCCCTCTGTGTAGACCTGGCAGGTTGACGTCCTCCTGTGGTATAGTAGTAGTGTTATGGGCCTATTGCATCATACAGTAGAAACATTGTTAAGACAGACAATTAGGGACCCCTGAAATCAGTTTTTTGTTTCAGATGTTCTTCTTATCAGATTTGCTTACTATATGTACACTACTGCAGCAAACCAAGTAATGCTCAAAAACGGGTTTGTATTAAGTAGTAATTTGTCTTGAGAGTGTTTGTCTTAGCCTGTTTCTACTGTTTCGACTTAAGTATGAATATTATTGTACAAAGGGCTTGATTAATTGTAATATAGCCACAACCTGTGTTGATAGCATAAGTCCCATTGACAACTTGGTGATCCTCCACAACGCAAGGTGGGACAAACTTGAATATTCCCAGCAGTGTACTGGAAGCTATTGGCCACAAAGTGTCACAATCTTAAGTGTAAGCCTACGGCTATTGCTGAATATCACCCAAGTTTCTGCTCTGCTGTTTGTTAGCTGAAATTGGTTGCCGTACACTGTGCCCAGGAGCTGGGTAAGGTCTTGGTCATAGCACGTTCACATATTCAGAAGCACATGTTGCAGGAGGGAGTGGCCGGAAACCAGAGAGGCGTGTTCTTTCATCGCATGGAGAACCATGATGTTCATTTCCTGTATGTAAGGAATAGGTATGTACTTATTGACAACTCTCTACTTGAAGTGGTCACTTCTTGGTTTATTTGGGGCAGAGGACTTGTGCTTCAAAACTGCCGAACACAAACAGAGCATGTATGGATTTCCTGTTCAATGTTTCCTGTATGGGAGAAGTGTTTCTACCTCGATAATTAAGCATTATCTTTTTTGCATATACGTAATAGTAGAATGAATCTAATGTATCAGGACAATTGAAATAGTCGTAAATTTGCCATTTTAATGGTTTGTCCCTGGGAAACACTACCCAACTCTTCCCAAGACCCTCTTCAACTTTCCCTTCTTGTTCTATTCCAGTGTTGTGGTGATGCATGGATTGTCAACTGTTCACTGCAGTTATCTACTACTGGTCTTTCTTCTCAACCCTTGGAGCAAAGATCACCCCTTATTCACATGTACGTATACTTCTTCACTGCAGGATAATTGATGATCTTTTCTTTGTTTATGCCACACTTGTGTCTTCACCAGACACGTTCTTCCTCTCCAACGACCAGCTGGGTGACATCAGCCGTGATTTCCCAAAAAATCTATCCAATGTTTTCAGGAAGTGGCAGAAATTCAAGCAGGTTTCACTGATATCAAAGCATGGGCCTCGTCGCAGTTTCACACCCATTTTACAGGTGATTACAGTACCTTTGGAATGTGCCATATGAGTACACAAAGGGTATATGCCTACATGTATGCCACAAGATGTAGCTCCACTCTACTTCTTCACCTCTTTAGCATTTAGCATTGGTGGTGAAACCAGGTACCCAAGAGGGCACTACCCTCCCCACCCCACCCCCAAAAATGCCTTTCTCATAGTAATGCAATCGAAATGATGTTTTTTCTTACAAAACCATCCATTCAGTGTTCTCCACAGCTATACTATGGTGTAGTGCCCCAATTACCCTTCAAAACGGAGTGCAACACCTTCATTGGCTGCTACCTTGTTGTCTTTTGAGTACTATGCCTTGTCCTTGATCACTTTCAAATATTTAAAGATTTTTAAGACGATTGCATATTATACTGAATTGCTAAGGTGTATTTGGTCTTGCTAACAAGACTACAAATTCTATCTGACTGCTCTGAGCCAGCCAGTATATTGTGTGTATTGTATCTTCCTTCTATGTAGTTTCCCTTGCCGTATGACCCAATGGTACAGAGGCACTCCAATGGCCAAGGGTGGCACATACCTGTGAAGGACAGTAGAACATGGCTGTGTCTCCAGCACCAAATTTGTGAATGATTTTTGATGTGTTATGCGTTAATAGGGTACTCTATGAGTACGGGTACTCCATGGGTCCATGATATTATGATGCTTGTGTATCATATGGGCCTGTGGAGGCCGTGGTGACCAGGAAAAAGAGCACAGAGGACCTTTGGGGAGGTCTTGTGAATGCGACAAAACTTTGACTCTTTCGTAATCACCACTAAGGGGGGCACTTACATACATGCATCAGTACTTCAGTATAAAATCGCAAATGGTGAACCGTACACGTTGATTAAAACGTGAACGGTGAAGTATGTAGTGAGCCTATTACAGTCTAACTGGTTAGACTAGTGGTGAACCTTTGCCAGCTACAAGCACCCTGTTTTCGTGATCGCGAGCTGATACGTACAGGTGAAATGTCCTACCCTCCCTATCCTCCCGCTGGTGGCACCGGTTATCCAAACAATCAACCTGGTTATCCCTCTTCTGGGAATATTGGATTCCCATCAAGCCAACCGAGTTATCCTCCAGGTCCCGGGTACCCCTCGGGGCCGAATCAAATGCCAAACCCAGTGAGTCTCCGTTAGCAGTTACAATACTCAGCCATAGCATGCATCCATCGCACAGTTTCTTCACCGCACCGATCCTCCTTTGAATAATACCATTAGGCCTACCTAGTGTGTAGCCTGATTTTGTATTCTCAATCAACATTTATACTCCATTGTACTACTTCAGGTTTGCGAGATCTAGAGAACCACGAACGCTCACATTTAGACTTCATACAATATATTATACTTTGGATATTGACTCTACAGAGTGTCTATTATTGTTAGAATAGTGCAAACACAGACACACATAGTATCAATATCCCAAACTTGAAAGTACATCTTCTGTTCTGGTTGTCAAGATTTGTGTAACATTTATTCCTCTGAAGAAATAGAATCTGACTAGTCATAGATCCTAAAAGGCCTTTAATCTACTCAATATGTGTGGATGAGGGAATAAACAGTTAAGTGGCTAGATTATGTAATAACTTTTAGAAATCTTGACAACAATGTTTGAACACAATAAGTACCCAAAAACGGTAGAGAACGAATTGCTTTTAGTGTATGAGATCCTGTATGTTTGGGGTGCCGTTTGTGTAAAACGTGGCTACTGTTTGCAGCACACGTGTGATATATCTAAATATCTCTTGATATTTATAAATATCCGTTAATATTTATTGAATATCCATTGATGTATGTGTTGGAAAAGCGGCATTGTAGCATGAATCCTTTTCGTGATATAATATAATATATCATGCATTAATATCAATTTCACCTGATACAGTATACTACTTAAAGTTGGTGTTTATTACCCATTGCAGGGTGGTACCCAGCCTGGAACGGTTGGGTTTCAAACTGGTCCAACTTCATATCCACCTCCCCCAGGTGAGAGTAATATTCAATATATGGTCAGCTGTCCACTTCTTCCAGCTGCTTTGTATGCATACAATGGTATCTCCAGTCTCCTTAATCTACGTAGCTAGCTAGACTACAGTCTCCTATGTGTTCTGTGGTGGAGGGATATGTACAGTACAGTACTATATATACATAATATTATATCTTTGGCACGATGGACGACTGTTGCATGTGGGCTCTCACCTGAAGATGAAAATGCCTGTCCAATACTTCAGGCTGGAAGTCCAGTTTCAGAATCAATAATTCATTCTGAAAATGGACTTCACAGTATGCAAACTGAATGAATATGAAATTATTCCATATTTTTCACAGTATGTTTAGTGAATGAATATGAAATTATTTCTTATTCATTCACTAAACATACTATGTTCCCTTCCATGCTTGGTGAATGAGTTTCTACTTGTACCAGGTCCTCATCAGCCTGCCCCATATCCTTCAGTTGGATTAAGTGGAGGACCACCACCACCGGTAAGATGCTCAATAGCACTTTGGTTTCTCATAATATGCACATGTATATGTGTGCTTACAAACACCACACACACACACACACACACACACACACACACACACACACACACACACACTCGCACACGGACACACTCACGCACACGCACACATGCACGCGCACACACATGCACGCACATGCACGCACACACACACACACACACACACATATACACACACACACACACTACAATAAAATATATATTTAGCGTACTCGTACTCTATACCGCAGGGACCTTATGCTGGGTATCCCCCTGGCCCTCCTCAACCACAGTATCAAAGCTATGGTCCACCTCCCCAGCCCCAGCCTCCTCCCCAGCCGGTGTCTCAATATCCTCCTCAGCCTTATCCTACCGCCAATACCAAGCCTCCTTCCCGACCACCCCCCTCACAGGCACACACCATGAGCCATACCACCCAGCAGATGGGAGCAATGTACTTGGGAAGTGAACCTCAAGCGGCAGCATACAAGGTGTTTGTACTCACCACATTATAGTTATGTTGTAGTATGTACTGCATGTACAGTATTCACAGTACACAGTGTCCTGCATGGGGAAATACCTTATTTGCCTGTATGCCTCACTAGCCACCAACAACTGAAGGGACTGTCAAACCTCATCGACCATTTGATGCTGAAAGTGACTGTAAAGTCCTGAGAACTGCCATGAAAGGGTTTGGTATGTATGTATGTGTGTATACTGGATGTATATACCGTATGTACTTGTATACTGTCAATATACTTAGTAAATATAGTATTATCCATGTACTGTACAGTAGTATACACGAACTGTGTGCACATTACGATTTAGTGTGTGAAATTTGTATGCATTTGTGCACTTATGTATGCATGTACTGTTTATACACCATTGTACATAATATTATGTATATGTATGTACTCTCCATCTACTGTAATATGCATGTGTGTAGTGTTCTTACTGTAGTATGTACATGTATTGCCCATAAACTGTAGCGTAGATTGTATGTATGTTGTACTGTCCATCTGTAAATACTGCAGTATGTACATTACATATGTATACTATACTGTATTACAAGTGTATGTATATTATAGTATGTGTACTTGTGTACTGTCCTTATACTGTAGTATGTATGTGTATTATCCATGTACTGTAGTAAACATGAACTGTGTTCACATTGCGATTAGTGTGTGAAATTTATAGGCATTCATGCACCTATTTGTAGGAACAGACGAGAAAGCCATAATTAGCGTAGTGGCTCACAGAAGCAATGCACAGAGGCAGGAGATCAAAGTCAAGTTCAAAGCTCTCTATGGAAAAGTAAGATCGGAAATTCTCAAACATCCTCTCATTATTATCATTTGATAACAGTAGACCATAGATTCTTAACTGTTTTAAAGGGTCTACATGATAGCAGATGTAAAACAGGCTTCAAACAAACATAGTATAATATGACCTCATAAACAGTGATGTAGTCCCAGAGCCTCCATTTGAAGTTCCACTTCTTTGAACTGGCAGTTGACAGTGTTGAATAGTCTTCTGATAACCTCCTTCTTAATTCTTTTCCTACTCTCTTGCTCTTTCTTCATGTCTTTTGATGATGCTGTTCTTTCCCTTCCTTGGACATCACGTGTTTACATTCTTGCAGGATTTAATAAAGGAACTGAAAAGTGAACTAAGTGGTCACTTTGAAGAGGTAGTCCTGGGACTGTTGATGACTCCAGCGGAATATGATTCGTTTCAGTTGCGAAGAGCAATGAAAGTGTGTTGTTGTGATCTTCACTGCTTGTCCCAGTTTGACCCACCGTTGTACAGTATGTATGCATGTCTTTAAAACTGTAAAACAAACATGTGTACTGTACATGTATTTTTAGAGATGTGCAATGTGTGCATGCATTTTTACAGTTGTATATTCTGAGTACTGTATGTGTATGTGTTCCTGCTGTTACACAGTGTGTCCTTGTGGTATTGAGGTATAGCTCATGAATCATGATAATGTCCAATTGCTCCACTCCTAAAGGGTTTAGGTACCGACGAAGCTTGCTTGATAGAGATTCTTTGTTCCCGTACTTCCTCGGAGGTTGAAGCCATAAAGAAACAGTTCAAGACAGGTATGTTGATGATATGCTCATAGTAGAGGTATCTTAATCATACATTACATAGTTAGGACTCTTTGATCCAGCCTCTGGTAAACCAGTATCATTGATTCTAAGGGACACTTGTACACACACCACAGAAGGTATATATTGGAACACATTTGATTATATGGGAACAGTAAAGCTGGACACTACATGATTCCATAGAAATAGACGTAAAATCAAGCTCTTCATACTGAGGATGATTAGTAATGTACCCTCTGCTCCGTGTGAGACATTTCAAGTACATATATTAACTAGTAATATTATTGTCATGATAATTTGTATTTCCAAAAATCTATATCACGAGGATACAATAGAACATGGACCCCATGTGATATAAATTGGGATAGTGTTTGATGTTGTGTCATGAGACAAAGGGTCAGGTTAATTGACAGATGCTTATCAACAGTCAAGAAAAGCAGACTTGGTTTGAACATCGGTTGATTTGAAAGCAGTTGACTGTGGCATTTGAGGTTTATCATTATGTACACATATGGTAACTCGGATGTATGTACATGTACATCTATTGTATACATTCAGACCACAAGCAAAATTTGGAGAAGGCAATCATTAGCGAAACATCTGGTCACTTCAAGCGTCTCCTCGTTTCAATGTTGACTGTAAGTCGTATTATCCATTCAGAGTGCTGCATTGTCAGTGTCATGTACCCTCCCTCCACCATACAGGCTGGCAGAGAGAAGGAAGGGCCTATCAATATGGAAAAGGCTAAGAAAGATGCTAAAGTCAGTCTTCACTCTAACTCTTATTTGATATCATGTGAAATGCATTCGTTATTGGTTGTTAGGATTTAGTGTGTTGTTCCATGTATGTCATTTTATCATGTTTTCACCATGTAAACATTACACACAGTCTTGTATGCATTGTAGTGTGTTTACTGCATTGATCATTCTCACACACTGTACACACATTGCATTGTGGCTGTACACGTGTTGAAAATAAACTGCACACACCATCTTATTTATCATCCTTACATACGTACACAAATTCATCATAAAACACATGTACCCACCCAACCCCCTCCACACTCATACACACATACACACCCTACACCACACACACATGCACACATGCACACACACACGCACACACACATACATGCACACATGCATGCCTACACACACTATGTACATGTTACTAAACAACAATCTTGCCTGCTTTTAGGATTTGTACCAAGCCGGAGAAGCTAGGTGGGGGACAGACGAATCAAAGTGAGATGTTCTTTGATTGTATGTGTGTAGAAGATAGCACTAGATGGGTTATCTGTCTTCTATGATTAGACTGTGGGTCTGTATGTAAATGCAGATGTTGACACATAATCCTACCTATGTACCTACATAATCCATACAGTTGGACCTCTTTACATCATTCCCCTTAGTTCATCACTTATCCTGCTGTTATATCCAGTTTACTTTTTAACCTATGCAATTACCTTATTTGTGAACATGTCTGTGTCCACAAGATAGGTTTTTATAAAGAGACTATTCTTGTAAATAATGCTGTATGTAGTGAAAGATCTGACTGCATACATGTGTGCACAAGTGTACGTACAGTTCAATAGTCCATACAAGTCCAGGTACTTACACACCATCACCTGTACAGACGTACGTATATGTATGTACAGGGACTATATCGTCCTCAGTGTTTACAGTGTGTTTATTCATACCTGTCATTATGTTCTTGCTGTTAGGTTTAACCAGATCCTGGCATCCAGAAGCTATAGTCATCTTGCTGTTGTGTTCAAGGAGTATAGCAAGGTATATGTATACTGGCCCAATGTAGCATAGTGGGACATTTGTTATTCACAGCAATTACAACCACATAACAAATATTTGTGTCTTGTGATACATGTGTATGTAATTGCCAGATTCATGAACCAATGTACTGTGTGTTCTGAGTTTGTATTTTGGTGTAACTAACAACATCCACTCACTCCTACAGGTGTGCAAGTATGACATTGAGCAGTCGATCAAACGCGAAATGTCGGGAGATCTGGAGGATGGCATGCTGGCCATAGGTTGGCTTGTCACTGCAGCAGTTTTTGTAACCAAGTCCTAACCATCCGTGCTCTTCCTGTGTGTATCATATACAGTATGTGTGTTGCAGATTTACATACTCCCTACCTGTGGTACATACTGACAATCAATATGAATTATTTTATGTACATGCATAAAGTACAACTTCCTACGTATGTGAGTACTTTGTGCATATGGTTCCTTCCTATCTCATGTACACTCAATCAGTATTGGTAGATAAGTACCTGGATGTGATGAAAGTACATGTGCTGTGCCTTAATTTTAACTTTCAGAACTAGACAAGATACACCGCATGCACACACATTTCCATATTAGACACTATGTGTTTGTCTATGTGAATATAATATCTGGACTTTTACAGTAGTCTGTCGCTGTCTTCTCATTTATTCTTTATCTGATGTATTCCATGCACTATTTCCCATGTACATAAGAAAGGGAGTTCATTCTCCTACTTATCTCTAAGTGCAGATACTGAAATATGTTACATGGAGTAAAAAGCTGTTTTGAGTGTTGTACTCATGTCACATCACTCTTTCTCCAATATTTGACTTACAATAATGTATGTGCTTTTGTACAGTCAAATGTGTTAAGAATAAGTCTGCTTATTTTGCTGAGAGATTATACAAATCAATGAAGGTGTGTAAGACATCACATTCATGTATCCTCAGACATCTCAAATCTGCAATAGTGTGTATGTCTGTACAGTAAACACATGAATTATGCATTCATTTTCAGCAAATTCCTCATCTTCAAAGATGATCAAGTTACGTATAGTAAGCCCTAGCTGGCCAGCCCTGAATCTCCTCAATATTTATTCATTTTGGCTTCCATGCAAGATACTGCTACTGAAGGACACGATGTTTGTCTGTATGTATGTTTGTCTTCCACACATACCGTCTTAATGGGCCTCTCACACACAAGTTGAGCCCACCTTTGTCAGTAGTCCATTCTGTGCTCTGGCTTTCCAGGGGTTGGGAACTGATGACGATACACTCATACGTGTGATGGTATCACGATGCGAAGTGGACATGGTGGAGATCAAAAGAGAATTCATGGCCAATTACCACAAGTCATTGGGGTCATTCATAAAGGTTGGTAGTTGCATTGGCACCTGTGCAGAGTGTACAGTGGGAGTGTACAGGTGTATTGCGGTCTCATAATAATGTTCGTAATTTGATGTCATACTGCATGAGATGTTAATGGGACTGGGGCAGTCTTCACATGCCAACAGCTGTCCTTTTTTACGATCAGATATCTTTGGTACTGAACTCATTAAAATCGTTATCAATAAACTAGTTTGTCCTGAGTGCAGTGTGACAACAAACCTGTAGAGATTGATGACTAGCTGATGTGGTGGGAGGTACATGGTAGAGATGGGCAACCACCGCTTGTGAACATGTAACCATAACCTCTGATGCTCAATGGAATAAATCCTTTGATAGTGATAGTGATAGTGATATTGTTAATTTTAAGCAGGAAATGTCCCATCAGCTAAAGCAGGTCTACCTGGGAGCCTTGCTGATGGTATTGTATCTTCCTTCCCTTCTTCTCCAGGGAGATACAAGTGGTGATTACAGGAGAATTTTGATGGCTTTAGCTGGAGAAGATTGATGAACAATGCACGTATTGGAATCATATCCACATAATATTACACTGTACATCAAGATGGACGGTGTTGTCCACCCCATCATTAGCAATTGCATATTATATGGAATTAACGAAACTGTATTATTATACTAACAATAATGAATAATCTGATAATGATGCACAGCAAAGTGTAAGCGTGTGACATGGACCACTGATTGTCTGCACCCAGTCTCTAGTATATACTTTTTACATACCTCAAAATCCACATTATAATCTGCAAACAAATTTAGCAAAAATCTGGTCATGCATATAATATTGCACCACACTATCCAAACCTACAAAAATATGGGTCAAAACACCTCCTTTGTGTGTACATTTGAAGTGTGTTTTTGCATCATTGGGCAAATGAAATAGTGCTTCACCGGTACCATATGTTACAATAAAATTAATTACGAAATTAATTTTACATTACAGTGTAGTCAGACGTATTGCAGTTATAGGGTAGTATAGTAGCATGCCAGACCAATAAATGTACAAAAATCAATGATATAATTTGGTTGCGTATGTGGCTACTTGGGGACGTACTAGCAGCTAGCTAGACTAGGTACAGTGTGGATGCCGTTTCGATATTCGATCATTGCCATTGAATGAATACCATTATAAATTTATGAATATCTTTATATCATTCCACATGCATGCCACACATGCTTGCTTATAAATATGGCGCTTGTATGCTCTTCTTCATTTGGAGATCAGATCAAGACGTATATGACGCGAGAATAATATTGACAGCAAATGGATGGAAGTTAGTAAATTGAATGATTGTTATAGTAACTGTTATCACATTGATAGACTAATTTACAAAGTGATACATTCTCAGAAGCTGGAACTAAATGTATTCTCCTTTTAGATATATCCCCCTAGCCTTTTTCTGTCCCCTCCTATCACTTCTTAAATCAAATGCAGCATAGCCTGCAAATGCATGTCATGTATGAGGATGTAGATAACAGTTGCAATAACACATTTACTGAGGCTCAGTTGCACCAGGTCCTCTGGATATAGAATGTAGTCTGAGAGATCATTTGCTGCCATTCTTCTCCAGTCCACCATAGGAAGTGCAAGTGTGAACAGGAATACCTTGATCTCTTCTGCCTACCAGATGAAACAACGGAGGTAGTACAGAAATCAAGGTTGGCTGGAATGTTATGTGTTATTATAGACACCTGTCCGCTTACTAGTCCACTTTTTACCAGTCCTTTCATTGTCATTTCCTTCCACCCTTAGTCTTTGAAAGCCTTAAGATACAAACTGTCCTCCAAGCAACTTGTAAAATAATCCTGTTAGTACAGTAAAAGTAGTGAGTGATGTTCAGTTTTGAATAATGTCAAGTTTGTCCATTATGTCATGTTCAATTCACCAAGGTAAATACCAATCTCCCTTCTACTATCATAGACAACTATGCTGTTACAGGATTTTATAGTTTCTGATAATAATTGAGTGAGTCATACCTTTTTTCTGCATGGCATGGGCTGCAGTGTGTTTGAGTTTCAATCTGCAGTAGTGCGAGCTCTTCTTTGCAGTAACACAAGTAGTGCACCTGAATCATGATACAGGGAGACTGGTCCATTATGAGCCCCTACAAAGTACATACGTATGATATGAATTATCACAGCTTCATCAGAATTAGTATAAATACACTTATTGTGACCAAATGTTGGGCTTATGTGTGCATTGTAGTGCCAATATTTATGCCAATGTACTTACCTACTGTGTAAATCTTCTTCCAGATACTCTCCCACTGAGATGATACCCCGCCAAAACAAGTAAATACCCCACCAAATTGATAGTTCAAAGACAGTACATATCTGTTGATTATTTTTTTTGTACATCTTAACGTGTGCGTGCTTCTTATAATGATATTCATACTATATAAAGATGTTCATAAATATATAACCTGGTGAGACCTGGGGCCATGGTTTAACTGGTTAGACTAGTGGTGAACCTTTGCCAGCTACAAGCACCCTGTATTTGTGGTCGCGAGCTGATACGAACAGGTGAAATGTCCTACCCTCCCTATCCTCCCGCTGGTGGTGCCGGTTATCCGAATAAACAACCTACCTTGTCTGAGAATATTGGATTCCCATCAAGCCAACCAAGTTATCCTCCGGGTCCCGGGTACCCCTCGGGGCCGAATCAAATGCCAAACCCAGTGAGTCTCCGTTAGCAGTTACAATACTCAGCCATAACATGCATCCATATCGCTCAGTTTCTTCACCGCACCGATCCTCCTTTGAATAATACCGTTAGGCCTACCTAGTGTGTAGCCTGATTTTGTATTCTCAATCGACATTTATACTCCATTGTACTACTTCAGGTTTGCGAGATCTACCACGAACACTCATATTTAGACTTTATACAATATATTATACTTTGGATATTGACTCTACAGAGTGTCTATTATTGTTAGAATAGTGCAAACACAGACACACAATATAAATATTCCAAACTTAAAAGTACATCTTCTGTTCTGGTTGTCAAGATTCGTGTAACATTTATTCCTCTGAAGAAACAGAATCTGACTAGTCATGGATCCTAGAAGGCCTTTAATCTACTCAATATGTGTGGGTAAGAGAAAAAAACAGTTAAGTAGTTATATACTTTGGAATTTTTCACAGATAAAATTGATGAAAATTTCCTGACAATAAATACCCAAAAATGGTAGAGAACGAATTACTTTTGGTGTATAAGATCCTGTATGCGTTGGAAAAGGGGGCATTGTAGCGTGAATCCTTTTCATGATAATATATCATGCATCAATATCAATTTCACATGATACAGTATACTACTTAAAGTTGGTGTTTATTACCCATTGCAGGGTGGTACCCAGCCTGGAACGGTTGGGTTTCAAACTGGTCCAACTTCATATCCACCTCCCCCAGGTGAGAGTAATATTCAATGTATGGTCAACTGTCCACTTCTTCCAGCTGCTATGTATGCATACAATGGTATCTCTAGCCTCCTATGTGTTCTGTAGTGGAAGGATGTATATGTACAGTACAGTACTATATGTACATATATCTTTGGTACAATGGACGACTGTTGCATGTGGGCTCTCACCTAAAGATGAAAATGCCTGTCCAATACTTCAGGCTGGAAGTCCAGTTTCAGAATCAATAATTGATTCTGAAAATGGACTTCACAGTATGTTTAGTGAATGAATATGAAATTACTGTATTTTCATATTCATTCACTAAAAACACTGGGGAGTCTAGTTTCAGAACATCACAGTATGTTAGTGAATGAATATGAAATTATTTCTTATTCATTCACTAAAAACACTGGGGAGTCCAGTTTCAGAACATCACAGTATGTTAGTGAATGAACATGAAATTATTTCTTATTCATTCACTAAACATACTATGTTCCCTTCCATGCTTGGTGAATGAGTTTCTACTTGTACCAGGTCCTCATCAGCCTGCACCGTATCCTTCAGTTGGATTCAGTGGAGGACCACCACCACCGGTAAGATGCTCAATTACACACACACACACACACACACACACACACACACACACACACACGCACGCACGCACGCACACACGCATGCACACACACACACACACACACACACACACACACACGCACGCACGCACGCACACACGCATGCACACACACACACACACACACACACAAACACACACACATTAACACCATCCATCCATCCATCCATCCATCCATGCCCTGCTTTCACTTCAAGAGTGATGCAGGCCACATCATGAGAGCTTTCAAATGGGAAAGGGAGACATATGATTATTACTACTCCCAGTGTGATCTCTTGGTTCTGGCGGGTTTTTGGCAGAGCTTAACTTGATTGTGGTAACCTTGTTGTTTGAAGATTCTATGGCAGCACTGGCAGGTGAGGGTCTCCTGGGCTGCTGCTGCTCTATGTTTTAGTCTTTGATGGTTGACAAGACCTGCTTTGTTATGAGCTACAAAGCAGCAGGTAGGTTCATTGCACCATAGGTCAGTCTGCTCTTCCACTTGTTTTCTCTCTCCTCTCTCCTTCCTCTTGTCTTTCCTTATCTTTTCCATTTCCTCATCTCTCTCGTTCACCTCATTAGCCGCAGCCTCAATTATGGCACTCCACTGATCACGGTTTTATGCAATACTCATCCAGTCCTGATCGACCTTACACTTCTTCACATCCCTCATCACAGCATCTACCCAACGCAGCTTCTGACCACCTACTGAGTGCTCGCCTCCTATTAACTTGCAACAACAGCTGCCCGGGAATGCGATCAGGTTCCATCCTGGCTACATGGCCCAACCACCTTAGTCTCCTCTTCCTGATCATGGTTTCTACAGTCTCAATGCTGGCCATAGCTCGAACAGTAGTATTCCTCTTCTTCTCTGACTGATTTGCCAGTCACACACACACACACACACACACACACACACACACACACACACACACACACACACACACACACACACACACACACACACACACACACACACACTACAATAAAATATATTATATTTAGTGTACTCGTACTCTATTCTGCAGGGACCTTATGCTGGGTATCCCCCTGGCCCTCCTCAACCACAGTACCAAAGCTATGGTCCACCTCCCCAGCCCCAGTCCCCTCCCCAGCCGGTGTCTCCATATCCTCCTCAGCCTTATCCTACTGCCAATACAAATCCTCCTTTCTGGCCACCCCTCTCACAGGCACACACCATGAGCTATACCACCCAGCAGATGGGAGCAATGCACTTGGGAAGTGAACCTCAAGCGGCAGCATACAAGGTGTTTGTACTCACCACATTATAGTTATGTTGTAGTATGTACTGCATGTACAGTATTCACAGTACACAGTGTCCTGCATGGGGAAATACCGTATTCGCCTGTATGCCTCACTAGCCACCAACAACTGAAGGGACTGTCAAACCTCATCGACCATTTGATGCTGAAAGTGACTGTAAAGTACTGAGAACTGCCATGAAAGGGTTTGGTATGTGTATGTGTGTATACTGGATGTATATACTGTATGTACCTGTATATATATATACTTTCCATATACTTAGTAACTATAATATGTATGTGTATTATCCATGTACTGTAGTAAACATGAACTGTGTGCACATTGCGATTAGTGTGTGAAATTTATAGGCATTCATGCACCTATTTGTAGGAACGGACGAGAAAGCCATAATTAGCGTAGTGGCTCACAGAAGCAATGCACAGAGGCAGGAGATCAAAGTCAAGTTCAAAGCTCTCTATGGAAAAGTAAGATCAGAAGTTCTCAAACATCCTCTCATTATTATCATTTGATAACAGTAGACCATAGATTCTTAACTGTTTTAAAGAGTCTTCATAATAGCAGATGTAAAACAGCTTCCAAACAAATATAGTATATAACCTCATAAATATTTACTAATTGTGTTAATTATCTTTTCACATCTAGTCTAATCAGAAATGAAAATAATTAACACAATTAGTAAATATCACCACTTTTAAATCCACACAAAGGTGTGGTCTCACCAGTGTGAGACTGCAGCTTAGCAGTACCACCTGTGCAGTATGAAAGGGGAATTGGGAAGGCTGGTAGCTGTTGTGGCTTCGTGGCTCAGTGGTTATGACAGTTACAGTCAGACACCCTGGATTTGGTCCTGCAGTTGCCGGTTTTTCTCTTTTCTCCTTTCTCCCCGAGCAGGTTGAGCGCCAATGAAACTTCTATAACCTCATGTAGTCCCAGAGCCTCCATTTGAAAGTTCCACTTCCTTGAACTGGTAATTGACGGTGTTGAATAGTCTTCTGATAACCTCCTTCTTTCCCTACTCTCTTGCTGTTTCTTCATGTCTTTTGATGATGCTGTTCTTTCCCTTCCTTGGACTTCACGTGTTTACATTCTTGCAGGATTTAATAAAGGAACTGAAAAGTGAACTAAATGGTCACTTTGCAGAGGTAGTCCTGGGACTGTTGATGACTCCAGTGGAGTATGATTCGTTTCAGTTGCGAAGAGCAATGAAAGTGTGTTGTTGTGATCTTCACTGCTTGTTCTGGTTTGTCCCACCGTTGTACAGTATGTATGCATGTCTTTGAAACTGTACTCTGTGTGTTCTGTGCACACATTGTAACAGCTTTACTTTGTGGATAGTAATGTAGTAATTGGTTTCTACAGTTATGTTCGTCCATGTATAGTGTTCAATCTATCCATGTGTACTGTTGCAGATGTACATGTGTACTGTATATGTATTAGAGATGTGCAATGTGTGTACTGCACATGCATTTTTACAGTTGTATATTCTGTGTACTGTATATGTATGTGTTCCTGCTGTTACACAGTGTGTCCTTGTGGTATTGAGGTATGGCTCATGAATCATGATAATGTCCAATTGCTTCATTCCTAAAGGGTTCAGGTACCGACGAAGCTAGCCTGATAGGGGTTCTTTGTTCCCGTACTTCCTCGGAGGTTGAAGCCATAAAGAAACGGTTCAAGAGAGGTATGTTGATAATATTGTGCTCAAAGTAGAGGTGCCTTAATTATACATTACACGGGACTCTTTGATCCAGCCTCTGGTAAACCAGTATCATTGATTTCATGCTATATATGTTTTATTAAGGGATACTTGTACACACAGTCAAGAGAAGCAGATTTGGTTTGAACATCGGTTAATTTAAAAGCAGTTGACTGTGGCATTTGAGGTTTATCATCATGTATACATAAGGTAACTCGGATGTACATATATGTACGTGTATTGTATACATTCAGACCATAGGCAAAATCCGGGGAAGGCAACCATAAGCGAAACATCTGGTCACTTCAAGCGTCTCTTCGTTTCAATGTTGACTGTAAGTTGTATTATCCATTCAGAGTGCTGCATTGTCAGTGTCATGTACCCTCCCTCCACCATACAGGCTGGTAGAGAGGAGGAGGGGCCGGGCAATATGGAAACAGCTAAGATATATGCTCAGGTCAGTCTGCACTCTAACCCTTGTTGGATATCATGTGAAATGTGTTCGTTGTTAGCATTTAGTGCATTGTTCCTTGTATGTCAGTGTTATCATGTTTTCACCATGTAAACATTACACACAGTCTTGTATGCATTGTAGTGTATTTACTGCATTGATCATTCTCGCACACTGTACACACATTGCATTGTGGCTGTACACATGTTGAAAATACACTGCACACACCATCTTATTTATCATCTTTACATACATACACGAAGTCATCGTAATACACATGTACCCACCCAACCCCCCACGCATACACACACAAACATATCTACACACCACACACACACACACACACACACACACACACACACACACACACACACACACACACACACACACACACACACACACCATACACCACACACACACACACACACACACACACACACACACACTCACACACACACACACACACACACACACACACATACACACAGACACACACACACATGTACACACACACATATGCACGCACTCACACACGCACACATGCACACACGCACACGCACATGCACACACGCACACACGCACACACACACACACACACACACACAACTTAACAGCTTTACTTTGTAGATAGTAATGATTTCTACAGTTATGTTCGTCCATGTATAGTGGTCAAAATGTCCATGTGCACTGTTGCAGATGTACATGTGTACTGTACATGTATTTTTAGAGATGTGCAATGTGTGTACTGCACATGCATTTTACATTTGTATATTCTGTGTACTGTATGTGTATGTGTTCCTGCTGTTACACAGTGTGTCCTTGTGGTATTGAGGTATAGCTCATGAATCATGATCATGTCCAATTGCTCCACTCCTAAAGGGTTTAGGTACCAACAAAGCTTGCTTGATAGAGATTCTTTGTTCCCATACTTCCTCGGAGGTTGAAGCCATAAAGAAACAGTTCAAGACAGGTATGTTGATAATATTATGCTTATAGTAGAGGTGCCTCATACATACATCACATCATACAT
Organism: Chondrilla cf. caribensis; assembly: GCA_964020155.1. NCBI lineage: Eukaryota > Metazoa > Porifera > Demospongiae > Chondrillida > Chondrillidae > Chondrilla > Chondrilla cf. caribensis. The sequence continues at coordinate 2,525,202 of OZ026566.1, forward strand.
TACATAGTTAGGACTCTTTGATCCAGCCTCGGGTAAACCAGTATCATTACATGTACGTATATGTACATCTATTGTATACATTCAGACCACAAGCAAGATTTGGAGGAGGCAATCATTAGCGAAACATCTGGTCACTTCAAGCGTCTCCTCGTTTCAATGTTGACTGTAAGTCATATTATCCATTCAGAGTGCTGCATTGTCAGTGTCATGTACCCTCCCTCCACCATACAGGCTGGTAGAGAGGAGGAAGGACCTGTCAATATGGAAAAGGCTAAGATAGATGCTCAAGTCAGTCTGCACTCTAACCCTTGTTGGATATCATGTGAAATGTGTTCGTTATTGGTTGTTAGGATTTTGTGCATTGTTCCTTGTATGTCAGTGTTATCATGTTTTCACCATGTAAACATTACACACAGTCTTGTATGCATTGTAGTGTGTTTACTGCATTGATTATTCTCGCACACTGTACACACATTGCATTGTGGCTGTACACGTGTTGAAAATAAACTGCACACACCATCTTATTTATCATCCTTACATACGTACACGAAGTCATCATAAGATACACACACATACACACACACACCATACATGCCGCATACACACACACGCACGCACGCATGCATGCACGCACACACGCACGCACACACACACACATACGTACATGCCTACACACACTATGTACATGTTACTAAACAACAATCTTGCCTGCTTTTAGGATTTGTACCAAGCCGGAGAAGCTAGGTGGGGGACAGACGAATCAAAGTGAGATGTTCTTTGATTGTATGTGTGTAGAAGATAGTACTATACTAGATGGGTTATCTGTCTTCTATGATTAGACTGTGGGTCTGTATGTAAACGCAGATGTTGACACATAATCCTACCTATGTACCTACATAATCCATACAGTTGGACCTCTACAATATTTCCCTTGGTTTTTTACTTATCCTGCTGCTATAACCAGTCTACTTTTGTAATGTATGCAATTACTTTTCTTGTGAATATGTCTGTGCCCACAAAATATTTTGTATAAAGAGAATACCCTTGTGAATAGTTTTGTAGTGAAGTGGCCTGATGGTATACTGTACAAATATGCACAAGTACACATGATAATCATTGTCTATATGAGTCTATATGAGTATGTACTTACTTTCACCTGTGCATACGTACATGTACTGATACACTACCATCCTCAGTGCTTACAGTTCATGTTTGTTCGTACCTGTCATTATGTTCTTGCTGTTAGGTTTAACCAGATCCTGGCATCCAGAAGCTATAGTCATCTTGCTGTTGTGTTCAACGAGTATAGCAAGGTATATAGTTGCATACATGTACAGTATGTGTGTACTGTGTAGTATTGCATGTTGTGTTCTTGTATGTATTGCATGTGTACTGTGCACATGTGTATTGTGTGTACTGAGTGTACGTAGACTGTATGCTCTCCATGTACTGTGTGTATTACTGTACGTATGTACCATAATATATATATTATATGTGCTACTTAATTATGTATGTATGTATGTGCTATAATTATGTGTGTATGCTGTGTCTTTTGTTCAGTATATGTATTGTGGGAATAGAACGTATATATGAGCATTAATATTCAGGATAGTCTGTATGTGTACTGTAATAATACTTGGTAAATGAGTAATGAACAAGTATCTTCAAATTAGTATTCAATCACTTACCTACATACGGATATGAAGCCAATATAAAAATGTGATCATTGTGTGAAGTGCTCAAGGACACCACTTCCAAGTTGCTCCACTTTACCCTACGTATTGTCCTCAACCATGTACATATGTCACAAACTAGTAAATTCCAACAATGACACCTAGTATACCTGTATCAGGACCTTTACATTAGATGTTGTGTTTCAAATCTACCTTCGGATATGTTGCAATTTGACAAATACCTAGGGTCTTACGAGACTGGCCCAATGTAGCATAGTGGGACATTTGTTATTTGCAGCAATTACAACCACATAACAAATATTTGTGTCTTGTGATACATGTGTTTGTAATTGCTAGATTCATGAACCAATGTACTGTGTGTTCTGAGTTTGCATTTTGGTGTAACTAACAACATCCACTCACTCCTACAGGTGTGCAAGTATGACATTGAGCAATCGATCAAACGCGAAATGTCAGGAGATCTGGAGGATGGCATGCTGGCCATAGGTTGGCTTGTCACTGCAGCAGTTTTTGTAACTAAGTCCTAACCATCTGTGCTCTTCCTGTGTGTATCATATACAGTATATGTGTTACAGATTTACATATTCCCTACCTGTGGTACATACTGACAATCAATATGAATTATTTTATGTACATGCATAAAGTACAACTTCCTACGTGTGTGAGTACTGTGGTTTATCTTTGTGCACATGGTTCCTTCCTATCTCATGTACACACTATCAGTATTGGTAGATAAGTACCTGGATGTGATGAAAGTACATGTGCTGTGCCTTAATTTTAACTTTCAGTATTAGACAAGATACACCGCATGCACACACATATGTAGCACAAACCTGCTTCCATATTGTAGACACTATGTGTTTGTCTATGCAAGTATAATATATGGACTATTACAGTAGTCCTTCGCTGTCTTCTCATTTATTCCTTATCTGATGTTATTCCATGCACTATTTCCCATGTACATAAGAAAGGGAGTTCATTCTCCTAGCTAAGTGCAGATACTGAAATATGTTACATGGAGTAAAAAGCTGTTTTGAGTGTTGTTGATGGACTCATGTCACATCACACTTTCTCCAATATTTGACTTACGATAATGTATGTGCTTTTGTACAGTCAAGTGTGTTAAGAATAAGTCTGCTTATTTCGCTGAGAGATTATACAAATCAATGAAGGTGTGTAAGACATCACATTCATGTATCCTCAGACATCTCGAATCTGCAATAATGTGTATGTCTGTACAGTGAACACAGAAATTATGCATTCATTTTCAGCAAATTCCTCATCTTCAAAGATGATCAAGTTACGTATAGTAAGCCATAGTGGGCCAGCCCTGAATCCCCTCAATATTTACTCATTTTGGCTTCCATGCAAGCTACTGCTGCTGAAAGGACACTATGTTAATCTATATGTATGTATGTTTGTCTTCGCACATACCATCTTAATGGTTCTCTCTCACACACGTTGAGCCCACCTTTGTCAGTAGTTCCATTCTGTGCTCTGGCTTTCCAGGGGTTGGGAACCGATGACGATACACTCATACGTGTGATGGTATCACGATGCGAAGTGGACATGGTGGAGATCAAAAGAGAATTCATGTCCAATTACCACAAGTCCTTGGGATCATCCATACAAGTTGGTAGCTGCATTGGCACCTGTGCAGTGTGTACAGTGGGAGTGTACAGGTGTATTGCGGTCTCATAATAATGCTCATAATTTGATGTCATGCAGCATGAGATGTTAATGGGACAGGGGCAGTCTTTACATGCCAACAGCTACCGTATAGCAGGCGCAGGACAATATTTTCGCAGATGGCTCCAAGAATTAAACTTCACGGATACAATTTTTGCGGATGCTGGCCACAGTCACCTAATAGAACAACAAGAACACCTAATTCACGGATTATATTTTTGCAGATGTTAGGCCAACCGGGAAATCCATCAAAATTTTGTCCTGCGAAATTTTCCCGCTGTACGGTATCCTTTTGTACGATCAGATATCTTTGGTACCAAATTCATTACAATCGTTATCAATAAACTAGTTTGTCCTGAGTGCAGTGTGACAACAAACCTGTAGAGATTGATGACTAGCTGATGTGGTGGGAGGTACATGGTAGAGATGGGCAACCACCGCTTGTGAACATGTAACCATAACCTCTGATCCTGAACTGAATAAATCCTTTGATAGTGATAGTGATAGTGATATTGTTAATTTTAAGCAGGAAATGTCCCATCAGCTAAAGCAGGTCTACCTGGGAGCCTTGCTGATGGTATTGTATCTTCCTTCCCTTCCCCTCCAGGGAGATACAAGTGGTGATTACAGGAGAATTTTGATGGCTTTAGCTGGAGAAGATTGATGAACAATGCGCATATCTGAATTGTATCCACATAATATTACACTGTACATCAAGATGAATGGTGTTGTCCACGTAATAGGTACAATACACATACACATTGTCCACCCCATCATTAACAATTGCATATATGGATTTGACGAAATTGTATTATTATACTAACAATAATGAATAGTTATAATCTGATAATGATGCACAACAAAGTGTATGCGTGTGACATGGACCACTGATTGTCTGCACCCAGTCTCAAGTGTACACTTTTTACATACCTCAAAATCCACATTATAATATAATCTGCAAACAAATTTAATAAAAGTCTGGTCATACACATTATATATGATAATATTGCACCACACTATCCAAACCTACAAAAATGTGGTGGAAACACCTCCTTCAGAGTTTGTGTGTACATTCGAAGTGTTTTTATGCATCATTGGGAAAATGAAATAGTGCTTCGCCATAAGTCACAATATGAAATCAATTGCGAAATTGATTCTACATTACAGTGTAGTCAGAAGTACTGCAGTTATAGGGTAGTCTAGCATGCCAGACTAATAACGTACGAAATGATAATTTTGGTTTGTGTATGTGGTCACATGGGGAATACGTACGTGACCCGATATCACGTACAGTCAAGTCGTTTGAGGGATATGGCGTTCGGCGTATTGCGTCGCTCAGTCTTTGTACGTTGAATCTATACAGCGTTGGGCGACGGAAATAGAGTTCAGAGTTTGTGACAATGTCCCTCAGTCTACGAATGGCATCTCGCGTGTTCCAACACGTCACCCGACGACAATACCGCCTGTTGTCCTCTTTGTGTGTGCACAGTCCATCAGGAAGTCGATCTAGAAGACATGTTCAAAAGGACACTTTTGGCTCAACCCTGGCGTGTTTGGTAGCAGTTGGAGCCGGAGTGATAGCATGGAAGAAAGGAGTCTTCAAATTGGCCCCTATTCGAGCCAAAGAGGTAAAATGGCTTTCGTTTGACACAGTTCATATTCTTTTCACTGTTATATATAGGTACCACCATAGTTTCTGCAACTGTACGTAGCCTACACAATAGTTTCTGTATCCCTTCAGTGTATTGACTGATTTAGAATTGCTTAAATGCCCTACAGCCATTTCATCATCATCTCTCATCACCAACACCAAGTACCACCACAATCATCACAACCATCATCACCACCATGCTTTGAACGGGGACACTCCATCAACTCATAACCTGGTACACCTTGGGGTCAAGTGAACAACTATCCCATAGTTTAAGATCAGTAAAATGAATAAATGTACAGTTGGTCACGAGTGCACATCCATTGTCTGCAGGTTGCTGCCGGTGCTAAAGTGGAGGGACTGCCCACCTACACCAGGGAGGATGTAGCCAAACACAAGACCGTGGAAGACGGAATCTGGGTGACATACAAGGAAGGAGTGTACGACATTACAGAATTTGTTGACTCTCACCCAGGTGGATCGAAAATCCTCTTGGCTGCTGGAAATTCTGTCGATCCATTCTGGAACATGTATGCCAGCCACAAAACGCAAGAAACAGAAGAACTCCTTGAAGAATGGAGGATTGGTAATCTCAAGGTGGAATCCAGTCACAAAGCTGTCGATCCACTAGATCCCTACAGGAACGAGCCACTGGGGGACCGTCACCCGGCAATGGTGGTGAGATCACAAAAGCCTTTCAATGCAGAACCTCCCTTGGAGCTACTGGCTGATAGTTTCACTACTCCCAACACAATGTTCTACGTTAGGAACCATCTTCCTGTCCCAGAGGTAGATGTGAAGAGCTATTCACTGAAGGTTACTGGAGAGAACATGAAGACACTGAACCTGACTCTTGAGGATTTGAAGTCCAAGTTCAAGCAGCACACTATTACAGCAGCCATACAGTGCGGTGGGAACAGGAGATCTGATATGTCCAAGGTGAAGGCAGTGCGAGGTCTGGCTTGGGGTGCAGCAGCGATCAGCAATGCAACATGGACGGGTGTGAGACTCAGAGATGTTCTCGAGCATGCAGGACTGGGGGAGAACCAGACTTCTTCACTCCATGTGCAGTTTGAAGGATTGGACACAGACTTGCAAGGGGATCCTTATGGGGCGTCCATTCCCATTGAGAAGGTAATGGACAAGGACAGAGATGTTTTGCTAGCTTATGAAATGAATGGCGAACCTCTGCCATTGGATCATGGCTTTCCTCTGCGTGTTGTTGTACCCGGGGTAGTTGGTGCTAGGAACGTCAAGTGGTTGTCTAGTATAAAGGTCAGTCAGGAAGAAAGCCCGAGTTTTTGGCAGCAAAGAGACTACAAGATTTTTCCTCCGAATGCAACCCCAGAAACTGCCAACTACAAGTCAGCCATGCCGATCCAGGACATGCCTGTCCAGTCAGCCATTTCGGAACCGAAAGATGGCAGTACAGTTGATGTTGGAATGGAAACAGTCAAGGTTAAAGGTTACGCTTATAGTGGAGGAGGTAGAGGGGTCAATCGTGTCGATCTGTCCACAGATGGGGGCACAACATGGCTGACTGCATCTATCACACATGCCCCTACTGGCAAGCTTGAGCGTAACTGGGCATGGTCATTGTGGGAAGCGGACGTCCCCATTCCTTCCGACCACAATGGAGAATTAGAGATCATATGCAAAGCTGTGGACACTGCTCTCAATACACAACCTGATACAGTGGCCAGTGTGTGGAATTTTCGTGGTTTGGGCAGTAATGCTTGGCACCGTGTTAAACTAAAACTGAACTGAACAGTTTTGACGCTAATGCTTTAATTATTATTAGTTTTAAGCTGTACTACTGTATGCTGTACACACGTATGTAGCCGGTTGTGGTGCATTAATGATATTGAGGATTTATCACTCGTGCAATAATGAAGTTTGATGAAGCAGTCTGTGTGTAGCACAATCAATCATTACTGTGAGTACAAGTCATATGATATATATATATATATATATATATCATACAAATTCGAATACATTTATATACGTTGTTTACAAGCAAGGGCATCTGATTATGATGTATGATGAACAGTACTGCCCTACTGGATGGATTATATTAACACTCTTAGCACATTTACATAGGTGATTCCTCCATGTACCTGGCTTCTATATCGACTACTCAGTCAATATAGAGGCCTGCCCATATTACTGCATAGGAAAATCAGGATGACTATAGCTATAGTTGAATCATGAAGCATTTCCTGTCAAGTGGGCCATTGAAATACACGCCTCGAGAGCGTCTAAATCTAATCCCGTCTGGTTTCGCCTATTCATATGGACTGAAGATTTGACATGCGGTTGACTTTGAAGAGAATTTTGATCGTCCTGGTCTCTGTGTGGTTTTTTGCGTGTCTTCTACTGATCCAGCTTTTATTTGGAGACACTTTATTCCCGAAATCACGAGTTGTGGTCAGTTATTCGTGTCGTGAGCCAGACTACAGTTAATCTTTGTGCTAGGCGCTTTGTTGTCGGGCACAGCACGTGGTGTGAACTTAGATACTCCAAGTTTGGGCTTACTACGTACCATGGTTGTTGAGCTGATTGGGCGTATCCTCTTCTGCTGGTCAGTATAAATGTGTAGACTAACTTGTAGACTATGTTCGCGCACTGAATCTAGAACATCGAGTAGTTTGTTACATCGTACGTTGATTTGTAGCCACGCCTTGTGAATTGTAGTCTAACTATAGCGTGCATACCTGTATCTGCCATCAAAATATACAATAATTACCTATCGTTCGTAGCGGGTGGAGTGATTTACACTATCTTTAGTAAAGACCCGATAAGTAGGGTCTACACGCTAATTGGTAAGGGAAACGCTGTTAGAGCATAGACCCTAGATACCGTTAGAGTATCTGTGTTTTACAAAGTTACTTTTAGTTGATCAACTCAGAATTAGGTACCTTGTACATGACATGTAATAATATGTGGTGCCTAATTCTTAGTCGATTAAACAACTGTGACTTCAGCAGGCTTGCGAATGTCTTGGTGCCCTAACTACCCATCCCACGCTACATGTGAATGGTACATGGTAGTTAATGTAGGTAAGGTAATTCAGGGAAATTTTGAATACTGGGTAATTCTGAACACTGTGCTTAAATCACTTCTTGAAGACTGGAGACCAACGAATTACAGTGGGTTTTGGGAACAGAGTGTAGGTGTACTAGTAAGCTTCCAGAAAATTGTCAGAATCACTCATACCACACCTTTCATAGCGACAGTAGGCTAAAGCTCACTTACCACTCTGGATGAACCTATTTATGCATACTACATATGTAGTTGCGAAAAACTATAGTACATTGTATTAGTCATAATCTCCTATTGTACAGTATGATCACACGAAGGTTGGCAGATCATTCAAGATAGTGGGTGGTGACCAGCCTGGAAATTATAGTCCAAACCTGAAGGAGTTTGATGCAGCTGGTTACATAGGAGCAACTGTAGTAAAAGATGGAGATGATGCCTACGGACGCAATGCATTCAACCAGAAAGCAAGTGATGAGATTCCCATTGATCGCGCGATACCAGATACAAGAGTCTTCAGGTGATTTGGGCTGGAAGGTGGTTGACATATGAACATTTCATGTTTTTGTAACTGTTGAAGACCCTCATTGTTGACACAACTTACTGTAGGTTTCGTGATTGTTAGGTTTTTTGCTCAAAATGTTCTCGCTCCAATTCTTTGCTGTAGCTATGGCCTTGATGGCATCCCAGATGGTGGTACTAGTGTATGCTCTGCTAGTGTGTGTATGTTTATGTCTGTACAAATTCCCACCAAACCTCTAATTCCTTGATTTTAACATCCAAATATGGACTACATTATTAATAGAATTTAACCATGACTAATCACAGTTTACTTCAACCTTCTGTAACTGACTGCTCACTAACCAGCTCACGTTGATGTAGTAGACGAGGCTTATTCTCTTTGGTATGCTTATGCATGTGTGTACGTACATTTGATCTGTCCTCCAATTACTATACCTACAGTACTTAATTTCAAATGGATGGGTCATTGGGAGGGAATTACCCTTTTTACCCTCCTGCTGGGGAAGAACCCTAATTGTAATGTTGTGACATTATTGACTTGACAACTCTTGCTCATGCACCTACAGGTGTAAGACCATTGAGTATCCAGAAGACCTCCCCCCAACCAGTGTAATCATTACCTTCCATAATGAAGCAAGGTCCACTCTGCTAAGGACAATAATAAGGTATATAGGAATAGTAAATTACTTGTTCATTGTACTGCACACACTGCATACACATGTAGGTGTACATACTATATGTATGTGTATGCGCATTTACATATGTGTATTGCACTGTATATGAATTTGTTAGTATGTACATGTATGTATAAATGTTTCTGGAACCATGTACATACGTAGGTGTACATACTGTATGTGTGTGTATGCACATTACATGTGTGTATTGTACTGTATATGAATTTGTTAGTACAGTATGTATGTATGAATGTTTCTGGAACCATGTACATACATGTCTACATATGTTTAACACATGATGATGATGCATAGTTGCCTGTGTGCGTACATGTACATATACTGTGTGTGACCAGTTGTAGTGGTAGTAGTGTGCTAGATAGAAATACTACTGAGGATACTTACTGTGTTGATGTGTGTACATCATGGGAAGTTCTACATTGTACAAAGGTACCACATGCAGTGTGTGCAATTTCTACATTGTACAAAGGTACCACATGCAGTGTGTGCAATTTCTACATTGTACAAAGGTACCACATGCAGTGTGTGCAATTTCTACATTGTACAAAGGTACCACATGCAGTGTGTGCAATTTCTACATTGTACAAAGGTACCACATGCAGTGTGTGCAATTTCTACATTGTACAAAGGTACCACATACAGTGTGTGCAATTTCTACATTGTACAAAGGTACCACATGCAGTGTGTGCAATTTCTACATTGTATAAAGGTACCACATGCAGTGTGTGCAATTTCTACATTGTATAAAGGTACCACATGCAGTGTGTGCAATTTCTACATTGTATAAAGGTACCACATGCAGTGTGTGCAATTTCTACATTGTATAAAGGTACCACGTGCAGTGTGCTAGTCTGTCTTGTGATGGGACTGAATGGCTGTACTTGCGGAGATATTGCATAATTCTCAAGTTTCCCTTTCTTCTAGTGTACTGAACCATTCTCCACCTGACCTAGTAAAGGACATTGTGCTTGTAGATGATTTCAGTGATAATGGTGAGTCTGTGAGCAAGCTCCTTCATGTGTGCTTATAGGTCACAAGAGTTGGTGTGTTTAAGTGCCAATCACCAATGTTCTACATACATGTATTATGTATCTAAGTCTGGAATCATGTTGTACAGATAGAGTTGAATCTTTTCACTGGTTATCCACTCCTCCAATATACTGTTGGTATAACAATGGTTATTTCCTCTTAGCAGTGTTTCTAACCGATCATATACTGAGGAGGAAATCATCCCACAACCACACCAACCCTATCCACCCTTTCCTACACCTCATTGACAATTATTGTGCAACCTATATTTACTGGTACCTCAAAGACTACCCATCCAAATGTATAAATGTACATGTATATACTTACATTATTATTATATATACATATAGTATGTATGTACGTATGTATGTATGTATGTATCTATGTATCTATGTATATATGCATGGATATATGTATGTATGTTCATACATACGTATAGTATGCAAGCACGTATGTATGTATATTTTCCATTCCACCAATGCCCTCCAAATTGGTACGTGTTGATTCCTTTGTTGATCAACTGAAGAAGTAAAAACAAACAATGTTTGACGTACAGTATTTGATGTAGACTCTCATGTTTTGTCTCGTGTACAGCTGATGATGGAAAAATCCTGTTGGGTTTACCAAAAGTGAAGTTGATAAGGAATAACAAGCGTGAAGGTCTAATGAGATCTCGTGTTAGTGGAGCCAAACTAGCAGCAGGACCTATACTGACATTTTTAGACAGTCATGTTGAGTGTAATGTCAAGTGGCTGGAACCACTCCTGCTTAGAATTAAACAAGTGAATGAGTTTTGTGATGTGTACAGTGTGTGCCATGTACAGTACAGTGGGTATTATAGTACTGTAGTGTGTAATATATGTTGCATGTACGTATGTACGTATATACGTAGAGTACAATATATACAGTATACAGAATATATATGGTATGTGTGAGGTACAGTGTATGTTGTACAGTGGAGCCTCTTTATAAAGAATGCACTAGGACCGACCATTTTGTCCACTGTAGAGAGGTTGTCCACTCTTCAGAGTTGTAAAATGCATTAGCACTATAGAAAAGTCCCTTTTGGTGCCTTAGGAAGTGTCCTTTGTAGAGAGGTAATTCCTTTATTCAGAGTGTCCCTTAACAAAGATTATATTGTATACGTATGTACATATATATTTTGTACAGTGTGTACCGTGTACAGTACAGTAGGTATGATATACTGTACAGCATGTGTTATATACGTTCATTATGTGTGAAGTACAGTATTATACTGTAAATAGAGTAAGTGACATGTACAATATATAGTACAGACAAATATGTCATATGTATACAGTAGAACCTCTCAATAACATGGGTTGAGGTCAGATATTTTGTCCTTTGTGAAAAGGTGGCTATGGGAAAGTCCACTCTTGAAGCTTTGAAAATGTCCTTTGTAGAGAGGTAGTATATATAATATAATATTATATATATTGCAAAGATGTATTGTGATTTGATGTGTGTGAATATTTCCTTTCTTAGCATCGAACACATGTTGTTAGTCCCATAATTGATGTCATCAACTTAGATACTTTCCAATACATTGGAGCAGCAGATGATCTGAAAGGAGGTGTGTGTGTGTGTGTGTGTGTGTGTGTGTGTGTGTGTGTGTGTGTGTGTAGGTGTATAAGTAGATAAAGTATTGTACTGTAAATGTTTGTAATAGCTAAAGTACCTTTGGGCAGGCTATAGCAGATATACAGACACTTATGTTTAATTGTTTATGAAGGTGAAGCCCGAGTTAACAATTAAGCATAAGTGTCTGTATCCACTACAGCCTGCCCAAAGGTACTTTAACTATTATGTGGTATGTTCAATTAATCGAAAGTGTCTTTGTTGCTATGGTAATTGATTGATCCAGGTGTGACATTTCAATAACTTATGAAGTGTGTGGTAGTACAGGGAAGTGTGCAATATCATGGGAACTCTGCAAATAGCACGGATATTCACACACTTTGCACTTTGTTCTGCCCACGCAACATACCACATGTGTTAATAACCCCTTATAGAGTTCGAATTGGTAGGTTCAATGTATAGGCGTATTGCAGGGGATATTTGCAATTTTGCAGTGCATGAATATTATATATTCAAGTGTATGTGTATGTTTACAGTATAGTGTGTATCTGCATGATGTATGTATCAATTGTATATTGTATATGTATTGGGTATTTCATATCTGTCAGCTTCCATAATACTGTATTATCATGGTGAAAGGTTTCATACTTATCAAAGTGTTATGTAGTAGATTGTGATACACACCTGTGTTTTGCTGATCCTGAAGGTTTTGATTGGAGTCTTCATTTCAAATGGGACAGACTGACACCTGGTGATCATGCTAAACGTTCTTCAAATATAGATCCAATTGCGTGAGTGTGTGTGTGTGAGTGTGTGTGTGTGTGTGTGTGTGTGTGTGTGTGTGTGTGTGTGTGCATGTACGTGTATGCATGTGTGTGTGTGTGTGGTGTGTGTGTGTTCATTGATAGTGGGTTTTGTATTTTGTACTATGTAAATAGTTTACATTGTTAGGTTATTGATACTGACCTAACAGTATAAACAATTTACCCTTGATTCGTAGTAGCACATGCTCCAATGCCTGTAATCTGTAAATCTACTCATATGCCATCCAGTACAATACATAGAACACATTGTGTAAAAATTATGAATATTATTATGCGCTTATGCATATAATTTATGATGGTCCGGTATAATCCTATGCTCTCCTGCCTGCTCAGAACTCCCATGATAGCTGGAGGATTATTCTCAGTTGAAAAGAAATACTTTGAAGAAGTCGGATCTTATGACACAGAAATGGATATATGGGGAGGAGAAAACTTCGGTGGGTACATCTGTAGTTTGTATGGGAACATATACGTATGTACGTACGTATGTATGTATGTATGTATGTATGTATGTATGTATGTATGTATGTATGTATGTATGTATGTACATATGTACGTATATATGTATGTATGGTTGAATTTTTATTGTGAATTCTCGTTAATCTGTTACTGTTTTACCTGCCAAACCTTTTTATCCACCCCAAATTTCCAGTACTTATGTATATAATTACAATCAGCAATGTATATCCAGTTAATGTGCCAAATTTGTTAATTCATCAGATTTATTGAAAACAAATTTTGATGGGTAAACAAGTATTCACTGTATATGTACTGTACATACAGTACTTGAGCACATTAAGCACATGTGGTTGGATTATTTCACGGATTAACTCATTTTAGGGGTCATAAATTTTCATGGATAAAAGAATTTTGTGCACATTATCCAAAAAACCTCCAAGTTGGATAATTTTGTGTAGTCAGTTGAGCCTCTATATCCATGAAGTTATTCTCCGTGGAAATTGTGTGCTGATGATAAACTGTGAGAGCACTACATGTTTGTGTAGTTCAGCTTGCATTTGCGTGTTTTGTGTATAACTGCAGAAATCTCCTTCCGTGTGTGGATGTGTGGAGGTGCACTGGAGATCATCCCATGCTCCAGGGTGGGCCACGTGTTCCGCAAACGCCACCCCTACCAGTTTCCTGCCGGGAATGCTCAGACGTATGCAAAGTATGTAAGAACGTGTGCAGATTTTGTACATACACCCTGGTCATACAGAAAATATATGTACACATATTACCGTATAGCGGGAAATTTTCGCGGGACAAAATTTTCGCGGATGGCTCCAAAAATGAAAATTCGCGGATAAAATTTTCGCGGATGCTGGCCAGAGTCATGCGACAGAACAGCAAGAACGCTTAGTTCGCGGATAAAATTTTCGCGGATGTTAGGCAAACCACGAAATCTGCGAAAATTTTGTCCCGCGAATATTTCCCGCTATACGGTATTCCCATGCCAGCCTGACATGCGTACACATACTTACAGTAAGTATAGTATGTGTTGAACAAAATTAATCTTGTCTGATTTTGATATGAGGTGTTGATTCACATACACATCATTATGTATGTACAGAAATACAAAGAGGACAGCTGAAGTGTGGATGGATGATTATAAAAAGTTCTTCTATGCTGCACGACCATTTGCGAAGAATAGAGATTGTGGAAAGTGAGGGTACTTTACATATCAACTTTTAACACTCTGTGTATGTTTGTTAATATTGTGTGTTAAATTCTGTTTAGTATTGAGGAAAGGAAACGTCTAAGAGAAAGACTACATTGTAAATCCTTTGGGTGGTATTTGGAAAATATCTATCCTGATTTGGAGTGAGTCTGTGTGTGTGCGTGTGTGTGTGTGTGTGTGTGTGTGTGTGTGTGTGTGTGTGTGTGTGTGTGTGTATGTGTATGTGATGTGTGTGTGTGTGTGTGTGTGTGTGTGTGTGTGTGTGTGTGTGTGTGTGTGGTGTCACTGTGCAGATGTATGTACAATGTGTGCATTGTGCTTCAATGGTGCATTAAATATAACAAATTTTAGTTTTTTGTGTTCAGGCTCTCCTTCACTCATTACCTACCTCCTTCACACTCACTTGTAGGATTCCCGATGATAGTGTTCTTGAGTTTGGGGAAGTGAAACAGGGTCCTCTATGCCTTGACACACTGAGCAGTACAGTTGGTGGTGGTGTGGGTCTGTACCACTGCCATGGAGAGGGTGGCAACCAGGTAGGTATGGATAAGTTCATTGGAATTTCATTAGCCATAAGAAAATTATTTCACCAAACGTTTTGGCAGTTGACTGCTACCTTCATCAGTGGCATGTTTGTTTAGTTTTTGTGTTCAGGCTCTCTCATACCACTGATGAAGGTAGCACTCAGCTGCCGAAACGTTTGGTGAAATAATTTTTTATGGCTTGTGAAATTCCAATGAACTTATCCATAAGATGCTACCTAGCCAAACAACTCCCTTTTCAACACTGATATGAGTACGTATGTACTGTACGTACAAATGTACTCATATCAGTGCATAGGCCCAGATAGAATTCATATTGACTCATTGACTGTTTATTTGATTCAGATTGTAATTGTGAATTAGATCAGTACTATTCCTTCTCTGTACACTATAAGGAGCTATTACTATTGATTTTCAACACCCACTACAGCAAATTGATACATACATAGCTAAGTACATATGTACGTACATATGTAAAACAATGTCTCTATACTCTAGTGGCATATGTACATATTATGTATGTATACAGTAGCTGTGATGTTCAGAAACTCACACATGCTCTTACACCTCTCCTATTCTTGTAGGCATGGTCATTGTCTAGAAATAAGAAAATTAAGGGAACAAAGACGATTCGTCATCAAGACCTCTGTCTGACTACACAATTGGGCACTGCTGGAGAAGCTGTAAGTGAACTGAAATGCCTTCTATTATTCATTCTTCCTCCTAAAGATTTTCATGTTATTTATTTGCATTATCTATCAAATGTTTTTGTGCATTAATTCATAGATAATGCATGCATGTACTGTATATTTGTATGAGCTTCATTTGAACCAAGCCATTCAATTACCTCCCAGCTTCATGGTTGAGTTTTATACAGGATTTCCATTGGTTTGCGAGATTTTCCATATTGTGGGTGCCTGTACATATTCTTATGATGCAGCATGTACCTGCATACATACACATACAGGGAAGTCTCGTTAATCCACTACTATATGTTTGCAACATACAGTGCTTGAGTGAGTTTGATGGCTGAACTGGATATTCAGTAATGTTTATATACTGGGAAATTGTGGTTGATATAGTAGCAATGGTGGGTAAAGCGATGGCAGATTAACAGGAATTCACTGTACACACTGTATCATATTATTTATAATATATTATGTGTGTTTGTGTAAATTTGTAGCAAATGAAGCATATACATATGTTCGTACATACATATTTATACTACTTTTTATATCAACATGCTTCTGAGTGGATGGAATTACCCTGTTCTCAGTTTCTGTGGTGATGTTCCTATCGATCGTTGTGTGTATGTGTTCCTATTGATTACTGTGTGCATGTAGGCGTTATTGGAGCAGTGCTCAGGCAGTCCCGATCAATCATGGACTCATAACACATTTGACCAACTGGTCCACCATGTCTCCAACCTTTGTCTGGACAGTGAGAAGGTGAATGAGGGACACAGAGTTGTTGCTGACAAATGCGATGTGAAGAAGATCTCTCAAACGTGGACATTTTCAATGCAAATGAATCACTGAGTGTTGTCATCACATTTTCTAGTTCATCTTGTACATGTCCTGCATAACCAGACTGTAATTGTCCCAGTTGCTTCTCAAGGGAATTAGGGATGTGGTCTGGCTATGTGGGACTAAATAATATATATATGCATAATATTATTATAATGGTAATTAATGATAAGTATAGTAATAATATTATGTATTATAATATATAATATCAACAATAATGGCTCCACAAATTGGCAAACTTTTTTCAAAAACATATTTTGCAAATTTGTGTTCACTGTATTATTTTTAATACTATTATTAATAATGACATTTGTTGTAACTTTTGAATGATGGATATTATGCATGTAAGCAACCTCTATGTTTAATATTTTGACTTAATGATGACTGTGCAATGGGTTGATTTCTGCAAACATCCAATAGGTAATAAACATAAACATAATCGTATGAAGAATCAATACTGCATGCATTGTGAGGCCATATAACTAAGTACCATAAATATTAGATAGTACTAGATAAAGGTTACATATATTAATTTAGTTAGAGACCACCTTCCTTGTTGGCCAGAAGGATATCGGTGTCTCTCATAGCTCCTGTAGTGGTGCTTCGGGATCCTCTTACACACATAATGGCAGATCTCAACAGAGCGAATGATAGGCGGCATCGAAGCCAAGAGATTACGGTGCTATACTGTAGATTTCGCTTCACTGCGACATCGGCGGCCAGCTTCTTATAGAAAGTTGTGGCCTCACGAGCCATTCCTCCGGTGGTAGACAGTACTAGCGGTGTAAATACTCCATGTTCAACCTCTCTAATGCGTTCTCCATATTCCCGCTTCTTGGAGCCTTCGTGTAGTGAGTATAGGGCAGCAAGGTCCTTTGTCCGGTATGAGGAAGCGTTTGGGTGAAATACCCTTACGTCGAAGAATGCTTCCTGGCCACGGGACCAGAAACCGTTTGTCCTAATGTCAACACGAGCTTCACTTTGCAGATTCGCAGTTCGGTGTTGGAAAATCTCGCCATTCAAGGGTTGCAACACTGGCTCAATACATGTATTGGGGCGGACTTCAGAGAGGAGATTTGCAGTAATATCCCTGACTTCATTATGCCTTAACGTTGGGAAACCTCCCCTGTGGCAGGACATGGCATGATCGATGGAAAAAATATTGCCGCAGCAGCACTTGTTGGGTATTCCAGAGAGCCCCCAACCATAACGCAGGCATAAAGCGTCCCGAAAAGCTCCCTTATGTAGAAAAAAGCCATGCACATCATAAGGAATTGCAGTGACCCATGCTGATGCTCCTCTTTCTGATGCACATTGCATGAGTCGATGTGAATCTAGTGATAAGGATGTTGTTATATCCCTAGAGATTGCTTGCTGGCTTTCTCTTCGAGACTTCTTGATTTCCAATTTCTCTCGAGAGAGGTCGATGTTCATTGGTTTAGAAAGATCTTGTTGGATGATGAGATCGACCAGTGGAGCGGTAACTTTCCAGGATGACTGGTATTCATGTTCAGCGTCTGCCACAGGATTAGTGATACCCAGTCCTCCCATTCTAGCTGGTAGGGCTAAGAGCTTGCGTTCGAAAGATGATACTGGTGGACGGCCGGTAAGGGCAGGGATAAAATGCTGGTGGATAACTTCCTCAAGTGGTTGGAGTAGCTCAGCAGTGTTGGCCATCGTTCTAGACAAGTGAGACCATTTTCTTGATAAGCCATGGGTAAAGGCAGCAAAGCTAGCGTGTGGTTGGCTCTTTGCAAATTTGGTCAACAGCATCAATTCGTCTGTCCATTGACTGACTTTGGACCTCACATATTCATCACAAAAGTTGGAACTTCCAATGGCTGCTCCAAGATGGCGTTTGCCCCTGGTAGTGATGTTGACGCTTGTTTCCATGAAAATAGCCTTGGCTTTATCTTCAGTACCTTCTTTCACAACCAGGTGTGTTTTGATAGCGTTTGGGTGGTAGCCAAATTTTGGTCCTATCTTGATGAGCTCGTCCCACCATGCTCTGAGGTCTTCGCATGTGCCACTCCCTGTGGCGTCGTCTGCAAACCAAACTTGTGAGATTTCTTTATGATGATGGTTCAACTTAGCAATAATGGGTGTGATGGCTAGGGCATACATTGCCATTCCCAATGGGTCGCCCTGGGTGGTGCCTTCGTGGGACAAGATTTCTTCGCCGCCAGGTAAAAACATTCTGATTGGTGATTGATAGGTGTTGTTTAGAATTATCTCCAAGGAGGGACAGATAAACTTCATGTTGAGCAGTGCTGTTGTACGGTTAAGGGAGTTAAAAGCATTGGTGGCATCAACTAGTAAGACTCCCATTTCTTCACTTGAATCAAAAACGTGCCTCATTGCATGTGCTGCTGCTTCTGCCCCCCCTTCCTGGCCTGCACAGACCTGCAAGGGACCGGCTGAGGTGATCACATCGTCGTGGACAATACTCATCACAGCTTTTGAGACAATACGTCTTGGCACCTCTCCTATACCAATAGGTCTAATCCCTGGGCATTTGTCCAGGGGGATCAGTCGACATGCAACAAAGGCTGCAAGGCCTTCAGAGTCCAGAGGTTGGGTACAGATACGGCGACCAACATTGGCCAAGGCATTACAGAGGTCGTTTGAAGCTTGCTTGAATGAAGAACACATCCATCGCCATGCATGGGCATCGGTTCCCGTAGGACCTGCGGCACCTTTGCACTTCAGTGCAGCACACTTGATTTGGTTGCCGTCCAAGTTATCGAAAATGATTGGATCATACGGTCTGGCGTTTGGCATGGGCTCATTTAGAAGACATTCTTCATTTGCAATTGCAGCAGGAGGATGTAGTTGCTTGAGTGTTTCAAGTACTGTTTGCTGATTTGATCCTGAGGAAATCAAGTTGTTGATATTTAAAACACTCCCTGTAGTCTTTCGCGACAGGAGTTGGAGGGCGGCATTCACTTTCCCAATCATCATTAATTTAGCAAACCGGCGTGCGATCTCTTCCTCGTTTGTGGGTTTAATGCGGCTGTTAATACGGGCTTGAATACATCTTGTTTCAGCAACTAGGCCTTCTTCTTTATACACAATTTGAAATAATATACATAATTTTCAGTTTCATGAAACAAGTATAATTCGAATTAGCCCCCCTCCCCCCCCCCCCCCCACACACACACACAACACACACTTGTAATTGGGTACCTTACTGAATTAGCTACTTATGTCTATTTTTAATTTCTCGACGGGAGTACGTAGGGAAATATTGAAGACAAGCTAAAACCTGAACCATTTTACAGGTTTTGTGCCCACCTAGAACAACAGAAGGCGCTAACACATTGTTTTTCAGTGCCTGTCGGCACGGCAACGGTAAGTCTCCATAGTACTGTATTATGTTTCCCGCGTGCAACGCGGGACAGAACGACACAAAAATGGAGGATATTTTGAAGGTCCTTACGGAGGTTAGATTCCTTGCTTATCTGGTCTTATCTTATTATAGCGTGACTGATGTTCTTCGCTTCAGATGATAGAAGCAGTTGTCGTGTATATTAATGACGTCTGTGTCGAATCGGAAAGCAAGTGCGGACCAGTGATGGTGTCGGAGCTCCGACGGATGGAGAAAAACACTAGGACGACTTTCAGAGGTATTCACGCCGACTGCAGTTCTACTGCTTATGAATTACACACAAGTACGCGGTCTATTTTATTCCCTTATAGTTTCACTGCTGTGTCATTGTGGCAGCGTTGAAGGGGAGACACTCCGTTCGTTCTTAGGTAGGGAACGCTACATTTGTGTGGAAAGAAAATTAGGGTAAATAGAATGCGCATTGAGCATGAACCAGGGTATCCCGAGTTATACGGATAGTATTGGGTTTTGGTGAACTTACTTTCCTGACTCCTCCCTTACAACTTACCCATCTGCTATGGTGGAGTTGGTTTACATTTGTGTGAGGAGTTCCGAGAGTATGCTCATGTACATGTATTCACCAGTTTGGCATGGCTGACCCTTGATCACCAAATAATCACACAATATTATAGAAAATGGATGAAAAGAATCTGGGATATGCCCTACTATGTACAGTGAGATCTCTCTATTAAGGACACTTTGAGACCTTAATTCTAGTCCTTATTACAGATGTGTCCTTAATTCAGAGGTCACTTAATACACTACAGGACTAGACTGGGACACAGAATGGTGTCCTTTTTATAGAGAATTTTACTCATTTCTAGCTGGCCTCTTGCATGTGTATGAATTTCCAATGGTTGATCGTAAATCCACTATTCCTTCGATCACGAATATAATTTTATTGACACTACAAAATGTTATCACTGAAGCATCCATGGCCCTACCCCATTTTAAGAGCCTCCTCCGGCCCTGCCAAGTGCATTGAATTGAATTGTTTTTATCCATGCGTACACATTACGTCAATACATGCATGGAAAGGGTTACGCAAAGGTGAACCTATATACCTTGCCCCGGGGCCCCTAGAATGATAAACTACGAGAATAATGTTATAAGTGAGTAAAGGTTATATACGTACATGATGATAAATAATGGTGAAGTAATTTAGATTTAAATGAGTAGAATTCAAGTGTGTCTACAACATTGGTGGGTAGTCTCTAATGGGTGGTTGGTGGTTGGTGGGTAGTGGGAAATCTCTAGGCTTCATAATACCTCCCCTCTATTGCTGTAGTCATTGCTATCTTTCATCTTCTGTACTATATGTGTTGCATGTGCCATGCTTATTGTATCCTCCAATTCTGTGTATGCATGCATATCATATCATTTTATTTCTAGTCCAATGCCAGTCTCTGATCAAGTTGAATGACACTCATTCAGACCTCCAACTGCATGTCACCGAAGAAGGAAGTGTTGTTAGGGATGGTGTACTGTACAAGAGTTTAACCATAGAGTTTGCTGGGTTTGAACTCAGGGATGAAGAATTTGTAGTTGTTTCAAAGAAAGTTAGGAAACTTGTAGAATTGCTCTACATATCTCACCCACAGGTGGGCATGTGTAGTGTATATGTACATATGTACATATGAATGTATGAATGTATATGTAAATTATATTATACTATGTATAAATGTGTTTGCATATATGGTGTATATATTTATTATACATAATGCACGTGTATACATACGTACATATAAGTATGCAAACGCACTCAGGTATACGTAGTACTATAGTAAATGGTACATGTTCCAGATTTATTCAGTGAGTGAATATGGGTTGTTCAATTCATGACCAGAGATTGTAATGTTAATGTTCAAAGCCTTTATAACATTATACGTTTCTCAGGTTGAATACAGTTTCACCATGCGAACTGCTGTGAGACAATCCAATGTATGGAGGTACCCTCATGTTGAAGGGGATCAGTGCTTAAATTCCGTGGCTAGAATGGGACAGAGATTTAAAGTGGCTTCCAATGCCATGTACTACACATTATCACCAGAGTATGTACTATGGTGTGTGTGTGTGTGTGTGTGTGTGTGTGTGTGTGTGTGTGTGTGTGTGTGTGTGTGTGTGTGTGTGTGTGTGTGTGTGTGTGTTTGTGTAATGGGTGTGTGTTGTGTCTATGTACTACATGTAATACGTATATGCTCAACAACCAATATCCATACACAGTAAATCTGAACGGTAAAATTCATGGGTACATAAAGTTCCTTAAGCACACTTATATTGAAGCCTACTACTAGAAACTGTGATATACAGTGAATTCACGTTAATCTGCCACCATGTTATCTGCCAAACCTTCTAATCCGCCACAATTTATGTGTTATACATTAATGAGTATTCACTGGATTCAGTCATTGTTCCTCAAACATCCACATATTCATTCCCATCCCATTCTCTGCCCTCAGGGCTAACAGTGGATGGCTGCTACATCCCCTACTTGGTCAAACTTTCAAGATTTCTCAGACAGGTGGGGAATTCTCCAGCCCTCTCAGTATCTCTGCTAGTGTGGGCTTAATACCTCCCATGAAGTATAGCAAGTTGAAAGCAAACAACAGGAAACTATCTGCCAACAGCTTCCTGTCAGTAGTCAAGGTTAGTGTGCTATGGCCAATGCTGGACTCTTAACTCCTATACTGTACTGTACATGTCCACATGCCAAATGAAGCAGTCAATACATTCACATGTACGTACACACTACACAGTTGTTAATCTCCTGTCACATGTACACACTACACAGTTGTACATCTCCTGTCACATGTACAAACTACACAGTTGTACATCTCCTGTCACATGTACACTCTACACAGTTGTACATCTCCTGTCACATGTACACTCTACACATTGTACATCTCCTGTCACATGTACACTCTACACAGTTGTACATCTCCTGTAACATGTACACTCTACACAGTTGTACATCTCCTGTCACATGTACACTCTACACAGTTGTACATCTCCTGTCACATGTACATACTGTAGATACTTGTGTTTGGACCGGGTGGATTGCCTCTTTGGATGGACAACACTGATCCTGCTCATTTAGCTGGCTGTGTAGCTGATTGGGGAAACTATGGTGTCAGCCTGCATCCACGGGAAGCCAATGGCATGGAAGAGGACTCTGCAGGGAGGAATTACAATGTTGTGTCCGAGCGGGATGGGGAAATCCCTACATCAGACAAGAAACGGATACTTATTCTCATTGTGTTGATCAGTTCTCCTAGCACTGAAATTCTTATGATAGAAAGACTGAAGTATATCTCAGGTATGTATACATTTGTTTTCTGTATTGTACAATAATTATTGTGTGTACATGCATGCATGCATGTGTGCGTCCATGTGTATGTGTGTGTATATGTGTGCGCATGTGGCATACATACGTACATATTGCTTTTTGTAGAAAAATAGTAGAGGTTACAAATAATGTACAATAATAAATTAATTGCTGACATGTGTACTTAACCAGATACAGTATTCATATTAATTTTGTGTGACTCTATTCACCACTCACACACCATACAGGGTGGTTCTCATGTTCATTTGTTTTTTGTCATATTATATCACCTGATGCAAGCTGGGTCCCCAGCAGTTGGTTGTTTGTTGCTTGTCACCTATCAGGTGTGAAGTGTGAATTGTGCTTGTGGCTGTCTGTCCACTACTCAGATGCAAGACAGAGACTTCAAAGTGGTTCAGGTGATGTTCTCACCCAGTGCAGTAAACAATGCAGATTAGCCAGCCAGTCTGTACTAAACAAAATCTTCTTCAATTACACTAAAGATCAGCAGGTACGTATATACATACAGTATGTATGTGTGTACTATAGCACTGCACAAAACCATTCCTGCATTAGCTGGGAGCTGAGCGAAGTGAATAGTATTTATTAACATACATTGTATATGTAGTGAGTAGGGTACTGAAGTATTTAGCGAGTTGCACTGTATGACAGTGTGTTTTATGGATCCTGGATATACTGTGATGACCAATGACAAAATCACTGTTGCTGGACACCGAGAGGTCTGAAGTACCATCAACTGTGGCACATGCATACATCTGTATTTCGTGCTAATATCTATTTATGGACCCTGGGTAAGCTGTGGTGACCAGCAACAAGATTTCTGTGGCTGGTTACAATTAGGTCTGTAGCACCATCAAAGTGTTTTACACATGCACGTACGTCCATCTGTATTTATCCGAACTCAAGTACTTGGGATATTCTCCTCTGTCTTCACAGCTCTCAAAGACCATATCCACTGCCCTGCCCTGTCTCTCAGGTGCTATAGCCTCCATTATCTCTAATTCAGAGAATGAGATGTTTCGTTCAAAGTGTTTGGCTATTTTAAGAGTGAGCATTGTGTCTGCTAACATCTCATTATTACTGTTCAAATGAGCTTGCATTGCAGGAGTTAACACCCAGTGCCGATATCTATGATTTGAGGTTCACAACATGTTGTACAAACACGTTGTGTACACATACCTTTATTGCAAGTTTAACTTATGATTTGTGGGATATTTCTACCACCATTTGTACGTACTACAGTGTGTATGCAGTATATAATGTATTATTATTATTAGTAGTAGTAGTAGTAGTAGTATTATAATTATTATCATTACAGTCCTGTATATTATACATGCAGAACTGCAGACAGGGGTCTTCAGTACAACCCCACCCCCCACCCCTCAGACTATTAGAAATTCAGTGTCCCTGGTCTCATTTAGGGCCGAAACAAGGTTTTCTGAAGTTTCACCACTCGATCTGTACCCTACCTGTACATTTGCACTTTCATATTATATTAAATTGAAGTCCTTCTGAATCCTACACACAGACATGTACGTATGTTGTATAATATATTATACATATTCCAGCCAAAAAGTGCTATTACTGTGTAAGCGTCTTCCTCTACAGCCCATGAGGGATGATCAAAGCAGATCAGAGAGCACTATACGCACAACAGATGATGCTGAAGTCAACATAGAGGATGAAATAGTCAGCGTAGCAACGGAGGAAAATTTGAAGGAGACCATATTATTTTCCTTGAATAGGTTAACAAAGTACCCTGGTGCCTTACAGAGGGACTTGCTCCTTGTTGGGAGATGCACAAAGGCACGTACTTTATTAATATGTACGTAGATATGATACATATTAACTCACTAGTAGGCAAACATGTACCACATACGTATGTGTGAATGTTTCTTAACAGTTATACTTAATCTCAATTATTATCTATTTTACTCCTTTAGAGAAACATTCCTTGCATGCAAAGTACATCCCCTCCCTTATCGTACAAGGAAGTGGAAAAAACAACTTCAGTCAAACAGCAGAACGACCTTAATGGCCATGGGGAAAATGCTTCCTCCAGAATAATGTTCTCTGGCAAAAGTGCCTCGCAGAATGCAACCACAAAGTCATACTTATGCAATCATTTGTCGAGGAAGAGGAGACAGAATCAAAGTGATGATGAGACCACCCGTGATGGCTACCCATCGGAGCCTCAGTCGGTTTCACAAAGAAAGTACCTGCCATCAGATGACCAACCCTATTTGAATAGCATTGATGTGTGGTCCCCTGGTTTGTCTGCACCCTTGCTAGGTGATCCCTGTGGTAGTGTAAGTCCTACTGCATCACAGAATGTGTCCCAGACTTTTGAAAGCCTGGGTACAGGAGATCTGGTAGTCTCAGAGGAAAGCGGAGAGAATGGTGTCCTGGTAGATTTGGAATATGATGACATCACCCAGGTCAGTGATTCTGAATCGTCATTATCACCAGGTAACTTGACATTCAGTACTGAGTTTGGATCAAATGGTGAGTCGGAACAAGACTCTGGCTCACTTGTTTTCCAACCAGGAGTAAACCCTCAAAGATGTTCTAAGCAGGTCTCTGCCCCCACTCCATCTATAGTGCAAAGTGAAGTACACCCTTCAGTGTGTCATGACCAAGATTCTCCTTCCAGTCCTTCTATTCTACAAAATAGACAGTTCTGTATCCCTAGGTGCGAGTCCCCACAACTCAACACCACTACTACACCACACAAAGGTTCAAATACAGCTTTGGATGGATCAGATTCAACTTTTCTTGAAGAAGAATCATATTGTCAGAATATACCAGCTGTACCCATGGAGGACACACTGAGTGATTTTGACAGTCTAACAGAGTTGACTTTATTCAAATGTGATGACAAGCCTTCAACATTCAAGAAACTACAAAAGATGAAAAATGAAAGAGAAAATACATCATCGGAGTCTGACACACAATTTGATAGTGATGACTTTCAATGGTGACAATATTAATAAATAATAATATTACAAAATTAATATTTAATAACAACGTTAACGTTGTTATGATATATTGTAAATTATTTATTTTAAATCCCAACTGATTTTAAAATAACACCGAAAATAACACCCATAAGACACCCCCACACTATGATCCAGTCCAGCTGGCGAAAGATGAGGTTGAACAAGACCTTCCTTATTTTCTTCTTAGTTAAGTTCTCCATTCTCCAGGACAAGAACTTGTCCATCTCACCTCTGAGCTGCATGCTGCTGATAGTCTAGGTTGGGAGGGAACAAAACAGGCTGAGTTATTGAGCAGTGCATCAAACATAACAGTAAAAAACTCTCCAGGTTGAATAGTCCTCCATAATATATACTAACATATCATGAATGTGTGTGTGTCCGTATGTGCATGCGTGTGCGTGTGTGTGCATGTGTGTGTATGTGTGCATGTGTGTGCGCGTCCATCCATCCGTCCATGTGTGTGTGTGTGTGTTTGTGCGTGCATGCATGCGTGTGCGCATGCGTGTGTGTGTGTGTTTGTGTGTGTGTGAGTGCGTGTGTGCATGTGTGTGCATGTACATACAATCCACTCATTACCGTGTACTTGACAGCAAATAATTGTGTATACTGAACGCTTGCCTGCAAAGTACATCTCAAGTGTGGACATTATATCTCAAGCGCAACTCAAGGTGGATAGTACATCTCAACCATGGAGATCTTCATACACAACCTGTCCTGTAATATCTCATTGTACTATGCACCACATCTCCTTATTTTGAATGATATTTGATACTATATAAACCCCACCTTTTACTAAGGCTAGTTTAACATAGATAGGAAACATATGGACATATTGTACTGTACACTTTTATGCATACGTATGTATGTATTTCGGTAAAGGAAATTCACATCTACATCCAGAAACCTATACAAGTGTAAACACAGACCTGCTGTGACTCAGACAGCTCCTGAATGACCACAGGAGCAGCTTCTGCACACAACATGAGAACAAAAGGCTTGACCAGAGAATACAGCACGTCATGCTCCAATCCCATTTCCCTGAGGAAGTGCCCCTCGGGCTCTGTGTATATCTGTGACAGCTCAGCTATGACCAATAGTTCCACTTCCCTTGAATTCACAGCTGCTGTAATGCTCTCCTCAATCTTAATGTTGGTAGAAGCTTTTTGCAATTCTTGGGAAATGTACCTTTCGAGAAATTCCGAATCACACAGTAGGTTTACAACAACTTCTTTGATGATCCACCTTATTTCTTTATGTCGTCGCTGTACAACACTGCGGCACAAAGAAACGCATTAGCTGAAAGGACACAGGTATGTAAGTACACAAAACACTCATGACACTGAAACCCTAAACCCATCCAACAAAGATACCAAACATCTTATTTCATTATGTACACCAGACACAACAACACACACCACTTAACACACATTTTAATAGATTGAAAACACAATTATAATACATATGTTAGACGCTGTTAGCAAGTACTCAACCAATATGAAATGTTTCTGGTGTCCTGTGAATATGCTCCATACATGTGCAATAGAGCTTGCCTTGTCGGGTTATCTAAGAGATTTAACACTGCCTGTTGTACTAGATAATAGTGGCAGACTTAGCAAGGTTAAATCAGTACACAGAAAGACACTTCCGGGTCTTCCCTAGGGATCTGATAATCGTGTGGGTAATTATAATATTTTAGTCACAGAAGACAAGCCAGACACTACAGAGCAGTACAAGCTGGATGCTTCCATGTCGACATAATCCCGTTTTGCCTAGTAAAACGGTTTAGCTCTAGCATATATCAAACAGACTGAACATGTACAAACACAAAGTATCAGGACTACAGTAGCCACACATACTGAAAATATACATACATACTGGCACACAGCACAGAAGACCCCAGTACACTCAAACTCACGCACATCCTGGGATTACTGGTATGCCGTAAAACAAGAATAAATTAGCCAGTAGATTGGTCAAACCACTGACAAATCCTAACAATCCCATGTGGAACAAATATTTGGAGGCTATATGAAGGGAAAGAATGGTGGAATTTGCTTGTCCGCTGTTATTTCCCTCTAGACTCTTTTCAGATATGAAAAGCAGAAGTGACACGAACATGAGAAACAAGGTGAACCACAGGCTAACTGCCGCCTTGTTCAAAAGGAAAATTTTACAACATCTGAAGCATTTTCGGAGCATCAATGCCTTTCTGGTGAGTCTGGTTGTTGTCAAATCATCTTCATCATCAAGGAGGTGCTCGTCCAACTCTTTGAGGAAAGCATAATCCTCAGACTTCAACAATCCACTCTAAAATTCACAAATGGGGAACATACACAATGACATTGAACATTAGGACTCAGCTAAGGTGATTATAGTCACAGGTGGTGAGACACCTTCAGGTCTAATGCTGATATCAAGACAATTGGCAAGTGAGTCTGGTCACACATGACTAATATCACTTGTGGTCGAGTCTGTTCTGAGTGTCTACAACTGTACCGCCTGGACATACAGACATGGGTCACCTGGTCCTGTACGTAGTGTTAGCAGGTATGTAGCTACATACATATGTTCATTCCAGGTCACAGTTATTTGGCAGGTCAACCTGGAACGGTCGACGAGGGAGCTTGGAATTTATAGCATTGGGACATTCTAAACAATGAGCTACTGATACAAGCTTCGTCAACGTTACCTCCACAAACGGATGATTCAATGCTCGAAGATACCTGTCCACAACTCAATATTAACTGTATGGCCCGAAGGCGTCCATTCCAAGTTACCCCGTCGCTCCCTACTCTCCAATTCGTACGAACTAGCTTACAGGGAGAAATACGAAAAGGAGCGAGGAGTGCCACTGTACAGCATGTGTGTAATGTAGTGCCTGTAATACCAAAGAGGCACGACTCGAACTGCCACGGATCTACCACTTGCGATGTACAGCAAAACAGGCAATAGATTCAGCTGGACTCATACTACAACTCTGACTAGCTATTGTCCAGCTATTGTATTACAGTATATAGTATTGAGAGACAGGCTTTCGATTTCAGGGTTACCTTTAAACTTGTTAGGGATTCCTCGGTAGTCGGACTGTCTAGGGTAGACGGCTTCAGTAATAGACTTTGCGTTACAGCGTTGAAGTTTCGGCGTAACTTCCCAGAAACAGACGACATGCCGTACAAGGATTTATGAGGGGGCGTGTCTTATATGAAAATGGCTACCGATTTAAATCCTGTTGTAGAGTACCATGGTTGTATTTACTTGTTGTCAGTTGATTGGAATACTAGTACTGTATAATCTTTCACTTATATTTATGAAATAATGAGTTCGTTTAATGGAAGAATTATTGAACTACCTGGAGTAGTTGTAGACCATTTCGTGAGTGGTAATCTAAAACTAGGGAAACTCTTCTTCTTATCACACTGCCATAAAGGTACGTACCGTATTTATTTCGTTTGTACGTGGTTGGATTTCCACATTGGCTTTTGTTATGAATACAGCATTTAGTTATTCGCATCAGCCGTAGATACTATGCATTAACCAGCACAGCATGCGTGCACGTACTACGTACTTGCCATTTTGCTCGATGTATGCTGTATCCTCGAGCTTCATCCCCACCCCGTCTCTAGTATACTTAATTAGTATATGCAGTATTTCCCGATATTCAAAAGTTGTACGAGTTTGAAGAGTCCCAGATCGTGGTGTAGAGTTGATTTTCACTTTGTGATGGAATAGTTAACTTCTCTCATTGTGAACCTGTATAGCATATAGTCTGGGTGTGTGACAGTCATTTCATTCTTTCCATGCAGACCACATGGAAGGACTAACTGCACCCAACTTCTGTACTGTCTTGCAAAACAGGTTTGTACATGTGTACAGTGTTTTTTCAGTTGCCCAGTCCACGCCATGTCAGGTGACGAGTATGGCATCCGCTCTCTGTAGGAACACACACCTGTACTGCTCGGAGGTCACAAGGGCTCTGTTGAGATGTGATCCTGAATGTAAAGCTTTGGTGCCATATCTGGTATGTGCTGTATGTTACTGGAGGTATCCAGTCCTTTCTGGGCCTGTGTGTTTGTACCCTGTGTTCGAGAATGCATTCAGTCTTACTTGTGTCTTTTGTGCTTAATAGTGGCTTTTCTACCCCATGAATACTTTGTAATTTATATATCCTGGTGTGGATTGGTGCTCATGATATACCTATGAGATACATGTATAGCTCTTAGGGTGTGGATTAACACTGTTACAGCATCTCTAAATCACGTTTTTTGTAGAAATCTCTGCCCATGGAGGAGCCTGTTACTCTCCCATTCCCTGGGTCAACAGGTAGCACACTGTCCGTGGTCCTCCTGCCAGCAGGACACTGTCCTGGATCAGCCATGTATGTACAGCATATCTACATTGATATATGTGGACACTTGTGTATGTGTACAGAGTGTCGTATGACTGTGTGAGAATAGAATGAAAAGTGCACTCACTCATAATGTGAGGGTGTCTTGTTATCCGTCAGCTTTGAGCTACATACTTGGTTTTGTGCATGTGTAGTATGCTCCACCTACTGTACACACACACACACACACACACACACACACACACACACACACACACACACACACACACACACACACACACACACACACACTGTACATACATGTTCATTCCTACGTACATGCAAACTACACACACGCATGCACACACACACACACACACACACACACACACACACACACACACACACACACACACACACACAAACACACACACACACACGCATGCTGCATGTAAGCATCTTTAGAAGCAATTTTATTTGTGTGTTGATAGAATTCGAATTCTGCGGATGTATTTATTGAGGCGGTATTCACCTTTATCATCCTATGTGCTTGACTGACAAATAGTAAGGTAGTCCATCAAAATTTTATTCATCCTTTCAATGTGCAGGTTTTTATTTCAGCAAGGAAAATGTAATGTTCTTTATACAGGTGTGTATAATGGTGTGTGTGTGTGTGTGTGTGTGTGTGTGTGTGTGTGTGTGTGTGTGTGTGTACAGTACATATGTACACATGAATGTACACAGAGATGCTCATTACAGAAGATAAACAAAACTGTATACTGCTTATTTCAGTCCGTGTATAGAAATTTCATTACAATTGCTACATCATTGTATGTGTAGTACCTATGTTGTGTTTTCTACATTTTTAGGTGATTTTCGACTGAGTGTGGATGACCTTCAACGCCTGCCTGCTCTGCATTGCGGAAAAAGGTCAGTCAACTCTGTGAGTGGTACAGTCCTGTCAACCAGTCCCAAGTTTGTCTCTCAATCCTCAATTCCACCAATGAGCAGACTCTGGAAAATGGTGGATGGAACCAGATATGGGACAGAGTTGACAAGACTTTTTGTACATATTATACATGCATTAGTATTACATACTGTATGTACACACCATGTACATACGTACATATGTAGGACGCTATGCAGTATAGTTTGTCGATGTACACCTGTGTTATGTCTTGTGATGTGTAGGGTTTTGGACCTGGATTCACTGTACATAGACACCACATTCTGTCATCCCAATGTGGCCAGCCTACCATCAAGGGTATGTACGATGATGGTACAGTGATGACTATACATAGTTGTGTGTTTGTTTCAAATGATTCATCTTGGCAATATTAGGTGAAAACAGTTCCTAGTTTTCTTCACACTCAAATTGTTCTGTATTTGCACACAACTGTATTATCACAACACTCTTGTTTGTACATACACACAGCATACATCAAGTGCTAATTGTATATGAAACAATAATTGGTTCTACAATTCCCATGTAAAGAGGCAAATGCCTCTTTCCTCCAACCATGGCCATTTATTGTACACAATAATACCATGTCAGACATACTACATCCTATAGTGTATGTTGTGTTGGTGTAGGAAACCTCAAGAGATGTGATCCTTCTTTTAATGGAAGAGTGAGTCTCATTTACTGCCTTTCGCCGTTCTCTCTCTCTTGATCTCTTCGTAAACTCTTCCTTTGCTCTCATTGTTTCACGTACATCCATAGTTGGCTGGCTAAGAGTAGTCGCCATGTGGTACAATTGGACTGCAGTTGTTTTGGATTTGAGCATATCTTCCTCGGTGTGTACCAGAAGTTCAACATGAAGGTGAGTATTTGATGTAGTGAGCAGCTGCTATTGCCATTGTAGATGAGTATCTTACCTTCAACCTTATAAGTAAGTAAGTAATGATTATTTTATTCAGAAGGTTTCCATCAGCCAGATAGGCCAGTCTACCTGGGAATCCTGCTGCATAATCACACAAATAAACCAACATCATTCATGAAACGATGATTGGTTTTCAATTTTGATATAGTGGAGCATAATGTTGTTCACTTAATTGTGAGTTGTTGTAAACATTTTTATTTTAGTGACCTTCTTGCCTGTATTGATAGGTTCATGTCAACCAGTGGAGGTACCAGGCCTACCATGAGATACCAGCTGTTTTGGGTTGTCTGACTGCAAATGGAGGGGACACCAGAGTCCATGCATGCAGGGCAAATGTGTGTACTTGATGTCCTGTACTATACATACATACATATGTGCGTGTACACATGTACAGTATATACAGTACATATGTATCATACTCAGGACTGTGCCATATACGTATACTATATGTACTATGCTTCACACTATCTGTTACTGTATACTGTATAGTGGTAAAAATTCACGAGTTTAAAATTTCATGTTATTCGTGATTTGACCCAATTTGCAAAATTTTTTGTGTGAAATCACTACAAGCAAAAATATTAAACATAAGTGCGAAATATTCACATGCAAATCACGAAATTAATACCATGAAATGCTTGTTTGAGCACAAAATCATGAAATTTTCTCCTGCGAAATTATTCCGCTATACTGTATGTATGTCAATACTGTATACTTACTTCACACTGTGCAGTGCATATACAGTATACATACATACGTACAGTATCTACTACACTATGGAGAGTATGTCATATACTCTCGTTCCTCACACATTGCATCTGTTCATGCATCATGTGTTCATCTGGTGTGTGTCTTGCCTTCTTAGAAAGGCTCAAAGTACGGAAAAGGTCTTCCCTGTGGAGCTCATGGTAATGGATTCACTGGAGACCATCCACATGTTCTTAGAATCAAGCCTTCTACTCAGTGGTTTGCTAGGCATTCTGCCAAATTTGATCAGATAAAAATGTGAGTTCTGAGAATTGAGTGTCTAATGTATTTTTGTACAGCCATATGTACTTGCTACATTGGTGGAGCTACAATAGTTGAAGTCTTGATTACACATTTTAATTAATGATAGAGTGGGAATTGATTTGAAATCCACTATTGTAAGTGGTTATCACCAAAGACACATGTACACTCACTCACACACACACATACACACACACACACACACACACACACACACACACACACACACACACACACACACACATGCGTACACACATATGCACACACGCACGCACGCACACGCACGCACACACACACACACACACACATCACACACCACACACATGCACACACAGTGTTGTACATACTGTATATTGTAGTACATATGTACATACTCACATTTATTAAAAATATACGTACATGATTATAATGTTATTATACATTCTTTATGTACATAACTTGGTTAAACACAGAGTAATAAAAATTTCTCCTTGTAGATACATTGTCGAATTTCACTTCTGGAGAGTTCTGCATTCAATGCATGCAAGTTTTAGTGAAGTACGTACATACTTCATGTCTGTGTTTGCACTATGAGTGTTCCTGCGTGTCCTCAATGTACATATGCTACAATGCAGTAATTGTTCATATATACGTATTACATGATGGTGATCTACTTAGATTCGGGAATTTGTAAAGTATCTGAGACCGAAATCTGTTGTCCCTTGCGTTGTCACCCCATGGGATTTGAATGCAATGGATGTTACAAGGAGAATGAAAGACCTTGTACAGCACTCTTCATTTTGTAAAAGGACCAACACAGTACAGCATGTGTCACACAGTTCAACAGCTAAGAAGCCGTGCTATTCTGATGATGACATTGAGCCAACTTTGGAAAACGAGCGTGATTTGAGAGCTAGTGATGTTTCCAAGGCAACACTTCCATGCTTGATGGCAAACAGTCCTGAGGGGAAGAAACTGAGTCTCAGTCTATCCCCTATTCGTTCACCTCTCTGTCCTCAAAAGTGCATCACTTCAAGTGATGAGCACAACCAGACATCCCTTGAGCTGTCTCTGTCAGAGGGTAACAGTGGTAACCACTCTGATCGTTTGCAGCATTCTGAAGTACAGAAGACATCGTCGGACAGCAATGACTCTCACACGGTTTCAACATTGAGGAAGATCAACAAAAGCACTCAGACAAGTGACGAGGTAATAGACTTGACACAGTCCTCTGTGCTCAGCAGTGATTCTGATGTTACATTTGTGGACGACAACTTTGAACTAGGCTCTCAGGATAGCTCCAAGTCTTGGTTTCCACCTACACCAGAAGCCAAGTTGTCAGTTAAGACTATTGCATTTGAAGACATTTAGCTCAAAACTTTTATCTCATGAAATGACAAAACATGGTAGCAAATGCATTTGTAATGTCCAAGAATGTACTTAGTCTACCATATCATGTGAAGCATATTTGTTCAGTGTACATATTCTTGAAGTTCAATACTACATTGTCGTTATTTTCTGTACTGTCAGTTCTCATGCAGTGCAGACTTCTTTTTATGAAGCAATTTACGTGTTGCATATAATCTTACCAATTTAGTATATTTTTTATTATCGAATATTATATACCATGCTTAACAGAGGTTACATTATTATACTACTGCTTAAAGCATAATAACTCGTGTCACTATGGATTTTCCCATTTAAAAATGTATTTTATGTGAATCCAATGAACAACCATAATATATAATAATAATACAGTGGAACCTCTCTATTAAGGACACGTTGAGACCATAATTGTAGTCCTTATTACAGAGGTTTCCTCAATTCAGAGGTCATTTAATACACTACAGTACTACACTGGAACACAGAATGGTGTCCTTACTATAGAGGTTTCCACATTTCAGAGGTTTGTAATAGAGAGGTTCCAGTGTATAATTGATTGGAGTCATGTGTTAAGTATAACACCATGACATGACTACTAAATGTTAAGAGACAAAAGGTCAGTTTAATTGATGTCAACTGACACCCATGCAATCACAAACAGAGACAGACGTCCACCTAACAGTTGTTGTAAACAACCATAATGGGTATACATGTAATATAATTTATTTTAGTTATATATGGCCACACATTGTCATATAATATATCTATTACATAATAATACTTCTCTGTGTACCATAATAATGGACGCATATAATAATATTATAGCATTAATTAATATCAATGGTTAAAACACAATACATTAATGCATTAATATATATACATGTACATTGGAATCTGACAAATTGAATACAAAAATCACTGTATATATACACAAGAATACTATTGATTATATCATAGTTGTTAATACAGCAGCAATGTACACAGCCAAACGTTTAGTCAACTTCTTCAACAGTGGGACCGTGCCGAGTTGATTGAGAGTCTCCTCCGCTCTGTTTCCCTGGTCCACCATGGAGTTTGGCCATTATAGGAGAGCATACTTTCTGAAGTACCTCCAATTTATGGTCGTATTCCTCTTTCTCTGCCAGTGTGTTCCTGTCAATCCACTCAAGAACATCTGTCACTTTGTTATCAACAAGACTTTTGTCGTCTGGTGACAGCTTTTCTCCATGCTCCCGAGCTGCACTCTTCATACTAAAAGCGTAGCTCTCCAACTGGTTCCTAGCTACAATCTTAGCTCTACAGGCATCGTCCTCGGCCTTGTACCTCTCAGCATCAGAGACCATTCTATCGATTTCCTCCTTTGAAAGACGTCCTTTCTCATTCTTAATGGTGATGTTGTTTGATTTGCCCGTACTCTGGTCCTTTGCTGTCACATTCAGGATGCCATTCGCATCCAGGTCAAATGTAACCTCAATCTTTGGCACTCCACGAGGAGCAGGGGGGATACCACTCAGCTCAAAGGTACCCAAAAGGTTGTTGTTTTTGGTCATTGCTCTTTCTCCCTCATACACTTGTATTGTCACAGCTGGCTGGTTGTCAGCATAAGTGGTGAACGTCTGGCTGGCTTTAGCAGGCACCTTGTTGTTCCTGTTGATGATGTTGGTCATGACTCCACCTGCAGTCTCGATCCCAAGGGACAGTGGAGCAACATCCACCAGGAGAACATCTTGAATGTTTGAGCTGGTGTCTCCTGACAATATGGCTGCCTGCACTGCAGCACCATAGGCGACGGCTTCGTCAGGGTTGATCGACTTGTTGAGTTCTTTTCCACAAAAAAAGTCAGAAAGGAGCTTTTGAATCTTTGGAATTCTTGTTGATCCGCCCACCAAAACAACATCATTAATCTGTGATTTATCCAATTTGGCATCCCTTAAGGCTTTTTCAATTGGTTCCAGAGTGGAGCGAAATAGATCACCGCACAACTCTTCGAATCTTGCACGGGTGACTTTTGAATAGAAGTCAATTCCCTCATGAAGGGAATCAATTTCAATACCGGCATCTGTGCTGGAGGACAGGGTTCTCTTTGCTCTCTCACAAGCCGTTCTCAGTCTACGAAGAGCACGGGGATTGTGTTTCAGATCCTTCTTGTATTTCCTCTTGAACTCTTCAACCAGATAGTCAACCAAGCGATTATCGAAGTCTTCACCACCAAGATGTGTGTCACCGGCAGTCGACTTGACTTCAAAGAGGGAACCTTCATCGATGGTCAGCACAGTTACATCAAATGTTCCTCCTCCAAGGTCAAATATGAGTACATTCTTTTCTCCTTTCAGGTTCTTGTCCAATCCATAGGCCAGTGCAGCAGCAGTGGGTTCATTGATGATGCGAAGGACATTGATCCCAGCAATGCGACCGGCATCCTTGGTGGCCTGTCTCTGAGAGTCATTGAAGTAAGCAGGAACAGTTACAACAGCATCGCTCACAGATGTGCCCAAATACCCCTCTGCTGTTTCCTTCATCTTCGTGAGTACCATGGAGCTAATTTCCTCTGGATAGAAATACTTGGTCTCTCCCTGATACTCCACCTCAATCCTCGGTTTTCGATTGTGGTTAATGACCTTGAACGGCCAGTGTTTCATGTCGGATTGCACACAAGGGTCATCATACTTCCTTCCTATGAGTCTTTTAGCATCAAAAACGCTATTTTGTGGGTTCCTGGCGACTTGGGCCTTAGCAGGATCTCCGATCAGTCGCTCGGTGTCGGTAAAGGCGACGTAACTCGGGGTGGTCCTATTCCCTTGGTCATTGGCGATAATTTCCACTTTTCCGTGTTGAAATACTCCAACGCAGGAATAGGTAGTGCCCAAATCGATACCAATGGCTGGTTTTCTTGAAGACATTGTCCAACACCAAAAAACAAAATTTTACAAAAGTAGATACCTTTCTACTATTAGGCAATAAGCTTGGATACTTATTGTATTTGATGCAGGGTTTAGTAAGCTGTGACATTATATAGGAATTCTTCCAAACGACTGGAAGAGTCCAGGAAACACAAGAACGAGCTAGAATTCTGGTGCGTTCGAGAAAAGTGTGGACGTTTCCAGAATTCGATCGAAAGGGCCACGGTTTAACCCTTTGATCACGTGATAATCACATGATTTCATTTCGCTACGATACGACCGTCCTGCAGTTACATCGTTGCTAGCTTTCGATGTGCTCTTTAGTTCCATCATGAGTACTCTCTGGAGTAACCCTACTTAAAACAAACAAATGGTGCCTGTAAGGAGACTTCCACCGAGTAGGATATGAATAATTATGTGAAAGAATGCTGGAATGGGCGTTAAAAAAGATTGTAACATATTCGATGTGCATAGATGTGATGTATGTAACTGTTTGGTTGTATCTACTGTTTGTGTATAAAATATGTCGACCGAAGATAATTTTCGCTCACTCGGGCTCTCCGATGTGTATGAAGCTCATATTGAAACTCGATGTTCTACGTATACACCCTACATGTATTGCATAATCTGATCGCCATATTGGAATGTTAAACCAATCGGTAGTTGGAGCGTGTTTAGATTGGGCAATTCAGACCTCAGAGCTAAAAAGTACGCTAGATCGACGCGAACAATGGTTTCTTTCTGGAAGACAGTTGGGGTGACATTTGTCAGTGGATTTTTGTCCACTGTGGTGACCATCAATGCTTTTTATCAGAAGAAACAGTTTTATCCTTCTGTGGTACACATCACCAACTCAAGTCCAAGCATGGCTGTTAGTTTTTGACTCTGTAAATAGGGTAACTTGGAATGCCTGGCTAACTTGGAATGGGCGCCGTTACACCGTTAATCTTCGTCTATGGACAACTTTCTTTCAATATAGATTTCCTATCAATGTAAAGGACATCAACATGAACTTGTATCAATGGTTCAATGCTGGAGTGTTTATGTCCATCGATTCCCAGTTATTCAGTGTACCAGGTTACCCCATTTTGCCCTATATGAGCGTATAGTCATTCTCAATAATTTTGTTGTAGGTATTCTATGTGCAAGGTTTTGTTATTGCGTGGATAGTATCCCAGGTGGCAAATAAAGTATTCTTTGGTAGACTTATGGATTCAGAAGTTGAGGTGTGTGTGTGTGTGTGTGTGTGTGTGATAATAGAACTACGTAACCAGGGTTGGAAACATGCACCGTAACGCATGGTAAGAGGCTGTATACATCATCAGTCGTCCTACTTTTAATGAGTGAATCATCTATGTTCACTGCCAGTTGCTTGGTTTAACCATCTGGCGATTTTCCTACAACCAGTTGTTAGCGTTTGTCTCTTCACTGGCCTATTAGCCTCTTGCCATTGGTGGTGACGTAATCGAATATTTATATAGTATGTTCCAGGATGTAATGTATAAAAATTATCAGTTTCCAATCCCGGTTACATAGTTCTATTATCTATGGTGTGTGTGTGTGTGTGTGTGTGTGTGTGTATGTGTGTGTGTCATGGGTATGCATCATGCAACATCAACATACACAGTATATATAGTACTTCCTTGTTATTTACTGTAAATACCTGCGTATTAATTGTTGGTGCCTCAAACATGTCACACGTACATATTGACGAGTGCTTCTCCTACCTCTGTAGCATGTCGTGGATGAGTTCTGGTACGCTGTCCCTGAGACAATACTACTGTTTGCCGCCTTCAGAGAGGATTTATCACCCCTGATTGTGGTTTCTCTGACAATGTTGTTCCTTTTCAAAGTTTTTCATTGGCTGGCTGATGCTAGGATTGACCATGTGAGTGTGTTTTTCTTGCCTGAATGGACTACGTGTTGTATGAATGTACATATGCAGTGGAACCTCGATAGCAAGTCTGGTTGAATATTGTGAATGAATCATAATACTAATATTTATTTGGAAGTATTGTAAAAAAATTGATACAGAAATAACAGTTCTGAGATGCATGGTCTTTAAGTGAGGTTGTATGTTGTATACTGTGTTTTTTGGTACCTGACTCAACTTTAGATGGAGAGAAGTCCATTGATAACCAATATATTTCATGTCCGAGCTATATTCCTTCTGGTGATACTGATATCCAGTGATTGTTTCATGATGAGCCGCAACATATTTGGAGTTATATCCAGTGGACCTTCTGTGGAGATGGTGTTTGCATTGGAGGTATGTGTGTATGTGTGTGCATGTGCATGTCTGTGTGTGCGTGTGTACATGTGTGTGTGTGTGTGTGTATGTGTGTGTGTGTGTGTGTGTGTGTGTGTGTGTGTGTGTGTGTGTGTGTGGTGTGTGTGTGTGTGTGTGGTGTGTGTGTGTGTGTGTGTGTGTGTGTGTGTGTGTGTGTGTGTGTGTGTGTCTGAATACATGTGTGACTGGAGGTATCGTAGGTTGTGTTTTATTCATGTCTACCATTTATTATACTTACTTGTTGAATGTTAGTGTGCTTATTTTAATGGCAAGTATTAGGGTACATATCCACTTCATTACTCTCATTCTCGCCAATCCTCTTCAGTATGCTGTACTACTGTTGTTGGCTCTGGATGTGTTGGGTAAATACATCCTACACTGCATTGACCGCCAGAGTGACAACCCCTGGGAGAACAAGCCTATCTACAAGTCTTACTTGGAGGTCTTCCTTGGTGAGCCATTGCCATACCTAGGTCACTGGCTTTGCTAGTTATGTGCAGTACGTGCTCATTTGACTGGAACTTCCATGTTTAAATACATGTGTTTTGTGTTTGTGTAATTAAGTCATTATTGTAACACCCAATACATGTATGTTGTACATCTTTACTCTGATGTATGCATATGTACGTATATACGTACATAAGTAATAAGTGTATGAGCAATGTTTGTGGATCAGCATTCATCTATGTATACGTGACTGTACATGTTTACGGAGTATGGGCCACTGTATTTACGTACCAGCATGTGCAGCTTCGTCAAAATGATGTGCATACTTTTGTACGTATGTGTCTGGCTGCTTGTATCCACAGGCTTCTTCAGGGTTTCAGCTTTTTTTGGATTCATGTTGTTCATGGCGAAGGTCCACATATTCCCTCTGTATATCACAAGGCGGGTCTTTGTCTCCATCAAGTGAGTGTGAAACGGTGTCGCTGTATTGTTAATTTGTGCACGCACACATGTACAGGAATCACAATCCTGT
Organism: Chondrilla cf. caribensis; assembly: GCA_964020155.1. Classification (NCBI taxonomy): domain Eukaryota; kingdom Metazoa; phylum Porifera; class Demospongiae; order Chondrillida; family Chondrillidae; genus Chondrilla; species Chondrilla cf. caribensis. The sequence continues at coordinate 2,566,163 of OZ026566.1, forward strand.
GAGTGTACTTACATGGACACATGGCATACACTCCCAGATTATTCAAGAAAAGCATTGAAGATGTTGTCAGGTCGAGAAGGGCATTACACAATCTAAACAACTTGTGAGTGTTGTGCAATTAATTTGTTAACCTTTATGTGATGTATGTATACACATACGTACGTATGTGTGCGTGTGCGTACATGGGCAGTATGGACTGAATGGTCCTGTGATCAACAGATTTTCTGTCTGTTGATTTATTTATAGTATTATAAATATGTACATGACGTGTAATGTATGTATTTGTTATGTACGTATATACACACATACTATGTACGTACATGTATATATGTACGGTATGGACTTTGTGGTCCTGTGGTGTACACATTTTTCTGTCCCTTGTGTACGTACACACATGGTGCATAATGTATTTGTGATGTAGGCACAGATACTGTGTACACATGTACATGAACAGTATGGAATATGTGGTTCTATGGTGTACAGATGTTTCTTTCTGTTACTACCAGGTTCCCTGATGTTGCTCCGGAGCAGTTTGAAGGGAGAGACAATACCTGTATGGTTTGCCGCGAGGAAATGGCTCTTAACTGTAAAATGCTACCCTGTGGACACATATTCCACGCTGCCTGCTTGCGGTCATGGTTTCAGAGACAGCAGGTCTGTCCGACATGTACTACCAGTGTACTAACAGCAACCAGGGAGCAGCAGGCACTGATGCAACAGCAAAACAACAGACTTAGGGCCCAGCGAGAGCAGCAACAGCCTAATGAACCTCAGCCAGGTCAGTTCTTGAGTGTATCATATGTACGTACTTCATGTATGGTAAGGCATGCATAAGTGATATGTATATCCGCAAGAATGCTTATGTTGATTTTTACTATTTTTGTCTGTTAAACTTTTGTTGCAGTAGTGGTGCCTCCAGTTCCCCCCATATTCCCGCAAGGTCTCCCTGGGTGGATGGCTCCACCACCTCAAGGAGAGGGACCCAACCAGGAGCAACCTGAACCAGACCACACTGATGTTGATACAGGAGATACCACAGACAATCCAGTTGGTGAACAGGCAGGGGAAGAACAGCCGAATCAAGAGAGCAAGAGAGACTCAAAACCAGAAACACCGAGCTCTTCTCAAACTGGTACAGGTGCTGGGGTATACCTTTCAGCTCCTTTCCTTGGCACACCTCCAGGAGGTGGGGTCCATTCTATGAACTTTTTGCCTCCAATCCCACCACACTTCATGCCTTTTGGTGAGCATGGCCATGCCAGTACAGACACACACACACATCCATACACAAGTAGACATAGTAGTCAATAGAAAATCATTTATATTGTTCTATTTTCCTTGTAACAGGTGCAACTCCCGTGGATCCCAACACTTTAAGGCTGAATTTGTTGAGTGATCAAGAACTCAGTGCTTTAGAAGGCACTGAGAGAGACAACGTTGAAGCTAGAATAAGTGTTTTGAGAAATATTCAGCTGTTGTTAGATTCAGCTGTTGCACAAATGAACCAGTATTATGCAACCACAGGAAAGTGAGTGTACCTAGCAACAATGCTGTGTTTTGCTTCCCAGTTGATTTTTTTTATTGTTTGTAGTCTCCCATACCAAGATAGCCTGCTTCTCACAGACATATCGAGGAGTGCTAAGAAGCAAGGCAAGAAGAGGTCATCTGTGAAGGAACCCACTTCCACTCCTTTTGAAAAAAGCAAGTCACCGAACTCTTCAGTCAAGAGCTTTGAAGGAGGGATTGGACGGAGTATGACGTGGTCTCCCAGTGTTGCCACCACACCGTCAGTGTTCAGTGGTATTATGAAGAAGGAAGAAGAGGAGGCGGAAGACTTGGATCCACACTTCTCGCCTTCCGATTCTTTGGAGATTCATCGAAGTATGAGCAACCCACCATCGACTGATGCAGAACTGAGACAGAGAAGGTTGGAGAGATTAGAAAGTTCAAACAAGATTTCACAGATACTGGAGCAGAACGAGAATACAGAGGAACCCCCCGGAGAAACGGATACTAGCGTTAGTGCGCCAAAAGACGATCAATAAGTCAATAATAATTTTCGTATTAGTTTAAATGTGGGCAAACTGATATTAATTTGCGCATAAATCACAATAATAAGTACACTTAAAATGGCGGCCAAAGGCGGTACTAATCCACAGCAGGTTGCAGAAGCGAGAGAGGCCTTTGAAGGTTCATATATAATGTGGAGTGAATTCTAGTGACATAATAATTCTTCTGTTTAATTTTCCAGTTGTTAAGGAAATATCGAAGCTATTGAACACTGGTTTAAATGATGAGACGCTTCGGGTCTGTATTCAACTTTGTGAAGCAGGGGTGAACCCGGAAGCTCTTGCCACTGTAATTCAAGAATTAAGAAGAGAAGCAGCGGCTTTGCAGGTATAGACTGAAGAGTAGTATGATTGGCCATGATTCGCACTATTCTAGCTTCTATGATGAAGGGATGGATGTGGCTTACCTGTCTCTCATTTGTTCAATGGCAAATAGGATATCACCAGGGCCTTGTATGATACTTGTGGTAAAATAGACAACTGTAGATATTACAAAGGTGGACATGTTCCTTTGTTATATAAGTCTACACAAGGAAACATGCCTTGTAGGTAGACTGTATGTATGTATGTCTACATGATCCCTGTCCTCTTGTCAATATTTGGTATGCTTCATGTAAAGTAAACAGATCAGCACTGTTGTAGTTCGAGCAGTCTAAGGGTTGGATTATTAAGCTGCTTCTACCATTCTTGTCATGGTAAAATGTTTGTGCATGTTTTTTGTATATGTATGTTTGTGTGTGTGTGTGTGTGTGTGTGTGTGTGTGTGTGTGTGTGTGTGTGTGCATGTTATTTGTGTGTACATGTTGTTTGTGTGTGTATGTGTGTGTGTGTTTGTGTGTGTATGCTTGTTTTGTTTGTATATACTATTCACTTGTCATTCTATTACCGTAGGAAACGTCAACAGCAGGAAATTCATTATCAACATCAAAATGATGTGGTGTATGATGTATGTAAACAACTCTACTTCAATCTTTTTACATCTGCTGCATGTACATTTATTGCATTTTATATGTGTGTATTGGAGCAGCAATTCACCTTGTATGAATGTCAGTACTCAATGACTGGGTTCCACAAACAAGGTTGCCTCAACAATAATATGGCAGACCAAACCCAAAGAGGAAAAATGTGGTCTGGTTGAAAAAGATCACTATAATACTGACTAGATCTATCTGTATGTGATGCATCATAGCTAGCCTTTTGTATATAGGGCCAGAGAATCTCCTTTCAATTTCTCAAGATCTTGATCACTGTGTAAGCTCACATTTTCGCTTGATCATGAATTGCAAAGAGACCGAAATCCAATTGGGCTTACATTTATGATAGTTTCATATAAACGAATGATTTCAGCTAAATGAAATAGGCATGGATGGTTTATCAAATGCGTGGTACTTACACGCGCGGAATATCCGATTTGTCCCGCGTTATTATTTCTAACCACGCCTCCTGGGTCTGCAAATCATGGCAGCAGAAGCTGTACTGGAAATAACAGCCAGGAAACTCCACCGTGCCAAGCAGAACGAAGTAAACCGTTTGTATATTACGCCCTTCGAGCAATCTCATCATTGAAGTGTTTCACGTCAATCCTGTTAGGAATGTTCTCGAGTCGTTAGAAAGATAAAAAAAGGAAGTCAAGTGAAAGTGGAAGAGGTATTGAATGTGATGGCTGGAGCCATCCTTGTAGCAATAATCTAAAGATTTTGTCGATGTGCACACGTAATAATCGTATCCTACTCTGTGTCCTCTGCTCCAACTTGGCCCAGCTCTGTATTTCGCGGAAGAAAGTGTTGTGGAAGAAGATCTGCCCGTCAGAAGCCAGTCTTGTTAAAAATGAATTCAGTTCGGAATTCCCAATAGATCAGGTATGAATTTAGCACATCCACAATATTAGTGAGCATTGAACATTCATTGCGCTGGACAACATGGTATGAAGCAGAAATATACTGTAAAGTGTACTCTAGTGGCCAATGTCCTAAAATTTCACACGTGCTAATTGTCAGTTGTAATCTTTGCCGCCACTAATGGTAGGCAGTAAGAAGATGGTCGTTATCTAAAAGGCGAGCTAGGGTATTTTCTAAATGACAATGAATGGTCCTTATGCAACTTTTGTCAACTCACATTTGTTACATTTTGTGACGGAAATCATGGACAGGACGATATTAGCTGATAATTGTGTTTTAACGATAATTGTGATGTCAAATTTTATGCCAAAGCAATAATTGTCCTGGTTAAGCATCACTATTCATGTGATTATCAATAATTGCCCAACACTACTGTATGCAACGTGTAATCACTACAATTATAGGTGACAATGATGTACACTGAACATGTATACATGTGTAATGAACTGTAATTCTGCAATTGGGTGGTCTACCCACTCCTGTTTGTACAATCATTATTATTACCATGCCACATGCATAGCACTAGGACAGACCTCCTATGAGGCACACATCATGTATCAAAAAGAAAAATCAGATCAACACGAAACAGTATAAGTCATCATACAGCCTGGAGTCAATTGAAACGTGCAATCCACATCTTTGAGATATATACATGTACATGTACATATTCATTGTACACGTTTGCTCACTACCAATGTTAACAGTGACTGTATGTGTACATGTCCAATGATGTACACTGAACATGTATACATGTGTAATGAACTGTAACTCTGCAATTGGGTGGTCTACCCACTCCTGTTTGTACAATCAATCAATCAATTGTACAATCATTATTATTACCATGCCACATGCATAGCACTAGGACAGACAGTCCTATGAGGCACACATCATGTATCAAAAAGAAGAATCAAATCAACACGAAACAGTATAAGTCATCATACAGCCTGGAGTACATGTACATGTACATATTCATTGTACACATTTGCTTACTACCAATGCTAACAGTGACTGTATGTGTACATGTCCACCTTTTGATGGTAATTGTCCTGGTACAGGCCTTCTGGTGCCAGTTCGATGGCGAAGGGAGTGGAAATAAACTGGATTGTGTCTGTGTCGTGGACTGTGAGAACCTGACTCTCTATTCTGACTCTGGTGCTGTGTACCACATATCGGTGCCTTTTAAGGTGACAACGTTTCTGTCTGTGTTAATATGTCATGTCAACACCCCTCTAAATCACACCCAGGTTGCTGCTGTAACCAATACATTTGATTACTTCATATGTATATGTGTGTATCTGCACATACAACACATGCTGTGGCAGGGAGACCGTGCTATTGAGTGTGTTGTACGATCTTAGTATGTTATACCAACACCCATTTAAATTGCACACAGGTTGCTGCTGTAACCAATACATTTGATTCCCTCATACGTATATGTGTGTATCTGCACATACAACACATACTGTGGTGGGGAGACTGTGCTATTGAGCATGTTGGGGTGAGATCCGACTGTAGTGACTTCTCGTCTGGTTGTACATTAGGTGAAGAAGGTGTGGCCTGTGTCAGGGGGTTTGCTACTGGAGAGACAAGTGGTTCCACTAACAGATGTAGACAACTGCTCAAACACAAGGTACAACACGCATGCACTATTATCAGGGTTCTGTGAAGTACATTGGCATAAGGGGGAAGTATATGATTGTAGAATATTATTGCTGGGATTTTCAAGAGAAAGGATGCATACTTTGAGGGGTAATATCCTCACCCCAAAAAGATACCCATATTGTACACACCTGACATTGTACATAATATGTGTTCTTAAGAACGTGCGTAGTTTACAATGTGGAGTGGCATAGATGGAATGACTGCAGCCTCACTGAGTACTCCACCGAGCAGCCAGCTATCAATCACTCTGTTATGTGTTGCGAGAAAAACACATTGAATCAACATATAATTATTCATTCATACATTAGCATCACTTGCTTTCCAATGCATACTATATGCTAGCCTGTGTAATGTTTTGTTTTGTTTACTTTTACAGTTATGTTTATGTTATGTTCTGGTGTTTATGTTTCACAACTTTCATCACATTACTTCTCCTGTTCTGTTCATGTTAGCACTGAAGATGGTCTTCCGGTATTGTTCACACTATCTCACCCTCTGGATGACATCTGTCCTGTGACCTCGCGTCTAGGAGCAGGTTAGCCTGACAGTCACACTACAACACCAGTTCTCTGCTTCTGATCATCACATGAGTGTCAACTGTTCTTATTTTGGACGGACAGTGCCAATGCTGACTTATTTGTCCCTCTGTCCTTGTTCAATTTTTTTTAAAAATGGTCTATATTGAGATTGTGGGAGTGCATAGAGGATTGGTAGTAATATTTGAGGACATCTCTCTCTCTCCTCATCAGAATCTCTGTGTGTCCCTCTGTGTAGACCTGGTAGGTTAACACGTACGTACGTACATATGTACATGTGGCCCCAGATGCGTAAGAGTATCAGTATAGTACAATACCTTGCCTGTGCATCGTGACACATGTGTAGTACTAAATATATTGATCCCTCGGGTGCGTTTATGTGCCTGACTGTATCCCTTTCCCTCCTCCACTAGACGACGTTAATTACATGTACGATCCTCAAGTATCTGTGCTGAACACTTTCACTGACCCTTCACTGGTAGTGACCTATGACTGTGGCCATCGCTGTCACGCTATTTGGGCTGTGAGGAGTACAGAATTGGGAGTACGTGTGAGATGCATCCCACAGTATATTCGCACATCCCTTCTGATGTTGTATATATATACCATGTATTTATGCATATGTGCATATTTAGGATTTTTGTATGTCGCTACATGCATGATTGCATGTACATGTGCATGTTATACATAGTCATGATATGGATCAATAATTATTATAGTTACAGAACAGTAATTGGGACTTATCTAGACTGGGGATGCCTGCAGCTTGATTGCTGTGCTAAAGTAAACTCATACATACATACATGCTTTGTATGTGTGTATACATGTATGTACATACGTATGTACATAATTATGTTTACATTCACGTGTGATATAATCAGATTATACGCATTATGTGTGATCATACATACTGTATGCTATATGTATTGTGCAGCTCAACGTTTATCAATGTTATTACCTACTGTTGCTATGATAATCTGCTACAGGATATTCCTGTCCAGCTGCCAGCCATGTGCAGGAACCTGAGCAGCGTGCTGTTGCAAAAGACTCCCCAGGTGATGAGCTCGTCTGCCCCTGAGAAGTACCCGCCATATCTCTCTGGTAGGGGGACTCCCGTGATGACACCAATACAGAGACTGTTATTCAAGACACCCGGTATTTTCAGCCCCACCCAGCCGTCTCCTTCGGACTCCCAGCAACAGACAACACCTCTCGAGGACAGAGGCAGTGCCAGCAATCTGCCCTTGTCCCCGCGTAATCCACTTGCTGAACGTCTGAACAGTGGGACAAGGGTCTCCCAGCGTCTCAGGAGTGCTGTTAGAATTGGCAGTGGCAGGACTCCAATGAAAATGAGACTGTCTGGCCGAATAGCACGGGATATAGACCGAGAGCTGTTGTCTGACAGGAAGGCCAAGTCGTATTCACCTGTTCGTTCCAGCCCCATTCGGCCTCACTACTCGCGATCCTGGTCGACGGTATTCTGTGATCCAATCGTGAGTGATGACAACATCCTTGATAGCATGGGGGATCCCCTGTTGCCTGAAATATGCATGGAACTTCTTTGGCAGGAAGACCAAACGACGTGAGTGCGTGCTTGGCTGATAGAGTGTGTGAGGGTTACATCACATGTTGGCAGTATTTTGTGATCCAAAATAATTTGTATTGATAATTTTGGAATGACATTTGAATTCAGTCAATCTGCCACAATTCTTGTAGGAATTTAGGGCAATTTGTGAAATTACATTAACTGTGTAACTGTAAAACACCAAAATTCAAGAGAAAACGTGAAAACAGTTTCCCTAATTGATAATGCTCCCACTTTTATAAACAGTTGAAGTCAAGTTTATATCCGGAGACCCATATGTAGCTATTGACCTTTCAAAGAACCACTTGGTCCTGTTGTACAAGTGAACAGAGACAGTAAGCATTAGATTAGACCAGTGATTTTCACATGAGAATAGTAATTTGGATGATCCTCCAAATGCTTTCGCCCAATCTAACTTAATATGGATTGTGATGGATCCAAAATGCACTCAACTTTGATTTCTGGTGGTTGTGGTGTGCAACTCAGCTTCCTATGTACATACATGTGTATTACAGTATGTACGTATGTCTATCTTTACATTAGGAACATGGATGGTGGTCCAGCTGGTAATGTGTTCATAACATGCGATGTGAATGGTAGGAAGTACATTGTTAGTGTGGTGGAGAGTGCTGCCGTGATAAAGTTGTTGGAGTGCCAAATTGAAGATGACATGAACCTTGTCAGTATTGCCAGAGAAAGTCATGAGATAAGTGGAGTGATGGCCGTTCCAGTGGAGGTGAGAAGGGAGGTGCAAGCCTCAAATTATTCCTTTCCTATTTCATGTGGACCCTATACTTGTACGACTTTATGTACGTACGTATGTACAGTGAAAATGTGTTAAGACAAACTATAAGATAAGTTCAATGAAATTATCTAGCCATAGAAATGAAAGTATATCCATTGAACTTGTCCATAAGATGTCACGTAGCCAACCAACCCCCCTTTTCAAACTATGAGGTACTATGCCATACCCAGAAAATAAGTTTTTGTTATCAGATGTTCTTCTTATCAGGATTTGGTTACTGTATGTACACTACTACAGCAAACCAAACAAGCTCAACAATTGGTTTGTACCAAGCAGCAATTTGTCTTAACTGATTTCTATAGACTTAGTAGTCGCTGTCCTATCCTTGCTCCAGGGGCTGAATTTGATGGTTGTGAAACAGTCAGATGGCAAGCTCTGCATGTTTTCTGGACACCACATGGTACAGCTAAGTCGAGCAACATATTATAGGCTCCCCTGTACACATGTTCATTTCGGTGATACTTCCATGCACACTCTGTACAACTCCTTTACATACACTTCTTGTACAAACTCATCTGTACACACACCTATGACCTTGTACAGACCACTCTGTACATACACCTATGACCTTGTACAGACCACTCTGTACATACACCTATGACCTTGTACAGACCACTCTGTACATATAAATATAACCCTGTACAGACCACTCTGTATTTTTCTGTATGATTCATTAGCTGTACAAATGCGTACAAACACTAAACATGTGGTCTCTCATTGTCCAGGTGGGACAGCTGCTGGTGCGTCGTAATGATGCTGGAGTGATTGGCGATGTGGTGAAAATGACCAACGAATTTGAAAGGAAAATAACTTTTGTAAGTCATGTTTTGAGACAGATCATCACGCAAACAGATCGAGCAGTACGTATTTACACAGACACGCAAGCACACACACACACACACACACACACACACACACATACACACACACACACACACACACACACACACACACACACACACACACACACACACACACATGCAGTCACGCACACATGCACTCACACACGTTTTTTTCAAATTCTCTTCACGTGTACTGTCTAAATATAATATACTGTATGTAGATCCTCTCCAGTGATGAGTCCTTCTGTTGTGAAATACCTCCGGTGACCTCTTCGTCACTTGTTCAGCTTTGTTTGAACTCTCTCCAATCAGTCCTGCCTCCAGACACAGCAGAGCAGATTATACACAAGTTTTACATGTGGAAGGCACAGGCTTTGCAGCACACATCCAGTGGGGAATGGGCTGTGTTTTCACAGTGGATACTGGCTACCCTACAGATTACTCAACAGGTGACATGCAACGAGGGGCTGTTTTCCACATTTCACAACTACTGGCCCCTTCAACCCCACCAACATGGCAACTATTTCTCAATTTTCACCACCACTGCAGCAATGTGTGTATACTTACAAACAACACCCACACTTATGTAAATATCATGTGCCCACATAAGTATGTGTATGGGATTGTTCTGCTGCTTTTTATGGAGATACATTCTTGTGGGCCATGTTGCATACTGGACTGTTCTCACTCGGATCAATTGACAAAATTTTTGTGCTCTAATGATTGTAGTCTGAACAGGTCCAAGATCCTGGTATATCTGAGAGCACTGCACAAGTGCCTCTATTGAAGGCATTTGCTGGCACCTCTGCTATGAGATTCGTAGGCAAGCTGAAGCAGCATGGAGACCATCCTGCTGTGTCCCACACTCCATCCTGTGTTCCGGATCTGGTTTCCGTAGCTGGAGATGTTCTGATCGCCCTGCACTTGATATACGAGGCAAGTTTGACTCCTACATGTGTGTTTCATTATGTCCAAGTTTCAATGCAATAATTGTATGACTAGTAATAATTGTTAAGTGAAGCAATTTGTGTATTATCCAAGACACATGTAGTAGTTCGTAAGCATACATACGTGCAGTTCTTGGTGTACACACTTGCATATGTATAGTATGTAGTATTACGTATACATTAAGTGTGTGTTGGGTGCATATATTTAGTGACTATCAGATTTATGTCAGGTACAATACATGCTATGCTCACTTGCACATAGGTATGTAGGTACCTGTTTATACATCTCAGTCCCCTGTGTGTATGTTAACCCCTCTACATGCATGTTCGCTCTTCTACATGCATGTTGACCTCTCTACATACATGTTAGCTCTTCTACATGCATGTTAACCCTCTCTACATGCATGTTAGCTCCTCTACATGCATGTTATACAGAAGTATTCTTTTGACGGTTTCTTCTTGTGACAGGAGATGAAGTTGAACATTGGTCACAGTGAAGATGTCAAGCAGTTAAGGTTGTTTCTGTACTCTGTATGCAAGTAAGTGGAGTGTGAGTGAGTGGGGTGTGTATATACGTAACTGCTTATGGTACAGTTTTGAAATTACTGTACAACTTCCATGTACAGTTTCAGTTACCGAGAGACCTTCTTTACACAAATCTTAAATTTTGTTCACAAAAGATCTGTTAGCTCCAAACACCAACCATATGTACATGCGTACATGTATGTTAATGTGTTTGGTGCAATTCTATGTACATGAAAATATATACATGGAACATGTGTAGCAATAATTCTCTTTCTCTTCCAAGGTGCTTTGCATGGACAACTTACATGGACCTGTACTTCCGGGACCACCCTGAGGTGTATTTCCAGTGTTCTGCTCTGCAATGTGATCATGCTGTGCTGAAACCACCATCAGAGGTGGTGCCATTCACTGATTGGCTCAAAGCACTGGTAGAAGGCAGCAAGGTGCATATGTATGGCTGCCTCCAGTGTGTGTATTGAATTATAAGACTGTTCTAGCCACTTTGGTGTTGTACGTGTACGTATATACGTACAGTGAAGTTTATTTGTATATATGTAAGCATATCAGTATGTGCATTTGTACACTGAATGCATGTAAATGCAGTACATGTTTACATGTATATTTATGATGTACTCATGTATATACTCATACAAGTACTTGTAGGAGAAAGTCTTTTTCTCGGTGTATAAATTTAAGTGGCTGCAGTGGATTTCTACCATATCTGAACTACTGCCTCTCTGTCCATATGTACATGTATTTGCACAAATGTAGTCATCCCTCCACACTGTGATGTGGCTGTTGGGTGTTCTGCAGGTGAAACCATTCCCGGTGATCCCAATCGTGACAAAACGACTTCTCATTGTAGCTGAGGTAGGTTTCTTATCCTCTCTGTGCTGTTCCTCAACACATAATATTATACATAATATCTGACTATGGGTGTGCATATGTATAATGCTGTTTGTGTTTGTACATATGTGTACACATGTATTGAAGTTAATTCGAGCATTTCTTTGTATGTCCATGTGGCAGCTGTACTCTCTCTGTGTGTGGCCTCCTTCTACTGCTCTTCACCTGGAAAATGTTGTTAAACCACTCACCAAGGAATCTGACCTGAGGATTGCTAACTGGTTCCAGAAGAAGAGAATGTTTGAAGAGTACGCTAGAGTGTGCTATGGTTGCTAGTGGGAGTGGCTGTATGTGTGCTAATGGTGTTATGGGTGCTAGTGGGAGTGGCTGTATGTGTGCTTGTGGTGTTATGGTGCTGGTGGGAGTGGCAGCATGTGTGCTTGTAGTGTTATGGGCGACAGTGGGAGTGGCTATACTTTTGCTTGTGGTGTTCCATTGTGCACTTATAATATTAATGATCTCCGTGTCTAACTTACCCTTGGTTTGCAAAGTGATTGAATTAGAGCATTTTAAAATGTAGAAATGACAGCCATCTTTGTCTTTGAATCTTAGATCATTGCAGGAGGCTTCCTAACCAAAGTTCATGTATATACTATAAATATGAACTTCTGTATGTGTGTGCTGATAAAAGTGACTATACATGTACTCGTGATTGTCCAGGTACCTGTGTGTGTGGATGTGCTTGTAAGAGCCCCCTTGAAAATGCACAATGGAGTACATAATTCATTATATTGACTGTGCTGTAGCTGTACTTTGCACACCTGTGAGGATGTCTCTAGACTACAGCCACTTATTTGTAGTGCCTGTTTTGATTTGACCTCTTAGGATTCAAGGTGACCATATCTCTCCGGCAGAGCGAGTGGTATCACTCTTAGCACAGGAGAAATCCGCTGCTACTGTTTTGCTGAAAACACTACCGTTTGGAGTAGGCCTGCTGTTGTGGGACTGTGTCATTGCGTGTCGCCAGCAACCTTCGCCCAGGTGGCCCACTGAGGTGTACAGTGTTATTGGTAGGTACCAACCAGCCCAGCCACTCTCACAAGACTCACAGTAGTGTTGTTAGAATCCAATTAACCTGTTGTACACTCCACAAAGTGTGTGCATGTTTGTGTGTGTGTGTGTGTGTGTGTGTGTGTGTGTGTGTGTGTGTGTGTGTGTGTGTGTGTGCGTGTTTGTGTGTGTGTGTGTGTGTGTGTGTGTGTGTGTGTGTGTGTATTTGTGTGTGTGTGTGTGTTTGTGTCCACAGCTCCATACTTCCCTATAGATCACCATAGCCTGTATTCACTGTTATACTTAAATTTCATACTTGCATACTGGTGTGTATTGTAAATATTATGTATGTGGATATGTACATACAGCTTTCACACTTGCTCTCCTCACACCATATTATTTCCTCACTTTTCTCCCCCAAAAGGTCGTGAAGACATTGCAAAGTCATCCGAATCAACATCCACCGCACAGCTGCCCACGACATCAAATGTTGAGGTGTATACTCTATGTACAGCCATACCCTTCAGCATCACTCTAGCTCACATGTACAGTACCTATGTATCTGTGTGCATGAAGGTTCATGAGTGTTTGGTACCCATGAACCACATGCGCACTTACTGTGTGTGTGCAGGCTTTATCACAATTCTAGCCATCACTCACACTCACAGGGTACTTGATGTTCTCTACGTTGATATTGCACTATTGATGTGTTCTATTCGGAACACTGAGGGTTTTACAGAGGGAAGCCCCTAGTTTTGCCACCACCCAATTGAGTTTGAGCAGCCAATACTCTGGTCATTTCAAAATTGTATTGGATCCTTACATCACTGGAACTGATCATAACATGTCAGTTCTCTGAAAGGCTATTAGCCATAACTGCCCTGAGTGACCCCTCAACCAGTAGACGCCCGGACTGGTGGAACTGTGGCCATGGATATGTGGTAAACGTACCCAAATGTCTCTAGAAACCATTAAGAAGTTTGTTCACATCATGAATTTGAACACACTTTCACTTTGATCCTCCTACACAACAGATTGTATGTAGAATTCCATCTTCACCATCTCAATCCCTGTCACAATTCATTAACAGGTTTACAATTACAAGGTGACCTACGTATGTAAGCACTGCATGGTCTAGCCAACACACAGCAGACATCCACTGAGCCTGTACTTCACCCCTGTGACCTGTGTACCTCCTTGTACTGTAGCGCGACAAGGGTGACACCGATGGAATGGACATGGATCATGAAGTGCTGAAGCACATGTTCAAAGAAGACCTGAGAATAAATGAAGTGAAGCGTTGTCTCCAGTCGTCCGAGCCTGTTAAGATTACCCTGGAGCAGAAGCCGGAAGTGAGGTGGGTTTAAACCTTGCTAGGGCCTTGTGAGCATTGTGTTGTGCTGATTGCAGAAGTACTGGACATCATTTTGTAATGTCAAGATGTACCAGATGAGACACTCTTTATACTTTCACACAGATATCTATGCCCATGCAAGTACCCATGTATATTTCCACTCTATCACCATCTAATGTTTTGTACCTAGATGTACATGGTGGGTATTGTTTGGAGTATGAGACATTTCGGTAAGAAATGTCTCTGTGTGTGTGTACATGCATGCGTGCATTCTTGCATTTTACGTGTTGCAGTTTATTCAGAAGTACATGTAGTTTATATTGAAAGAACGTCACATCTGCCATTGCACTACATGAAATGTACCTAAATGCCAGGAAAAATTTGCTACAAAAACTTCCTCGAATAGTTTGATTGTATTTGAATACAAATTATTGAGCCACTCACTGTTTACTGGTATATTTCCTGTACAGTAAGTTGCTTGAGGGAGGCCCCCTTGAGAGTAGATATAGAGCTAAAGCCTCCGCTTCCTCCCAGTATAGTTAAGTTAACCACCTAACATTCCATAAGGGAGCACTAGGGTTTTTGTATGCGTGCATACAGTATAGTATATACGTATGTTCACTTGTCACCGTGCGTTCAACTCTTCAGTGATCATGACTTCCTTGAGCAACAAGAGGAGCATCTGCTGTTGGTGGCTCAAAGGACAATGGCTCTACCAGTTGCCAGGTAGGAGTAATTGTGCATTTGTACTCAGATGCCCTACACCCCCTACATACATGCCCTACAACCCCTACATACATGCCCTACAACCCCTACATGAAACCACATGTAGCATTTTGAGAGAGATCCATGGTGATAGACCACCACGATGTTGGCTATTGCACTTCTCTCTCTCCAGAGGCATGTTCACTCTTGGTACGGTCCACCCTATCCCTGTCACTCACTTTCCCTTCCCACCGCTCGATGTTACCGGGAGAGCCCATATGAAGTAAGTTGTCCTGTCACACATTCATACTGTGTGCGTACGTATATTCTGGATGTCCCATACGTTATGTGAGTACATGATAATGTACACCATTCAGGTTTCAGTCATTTTAGTTGTTGGGAGTATGGCCTTTGTGTGTACTTAAACCGTCTGTATTTGCTACTTTCTCTGAATGAGGGGAAGAGGGCTATTGACCTCTCACATCCTATCCTCCAATATAGGAACCATAGATCCCTGATATGTACTGTGTGTGTGGTCAGACCTCATTTCAATGTCATCCTTGGTTCCCAACATTCCCGAGCGTTATCACCGGACCGTCATTGTAACCAACACAATTCTGTGTATGAGAATATATGTGTGTCAACAAGACATTTTATTACACGAAAGTGACTTTGTGAATAGCATTTTTGTAAAGAGGTCTGATTTTACATGTATTCAAAGCAGATAGTAAATGTATTGCAGTAAGTGTACTGTATGTCTGTGAATCATCCATGTTCATCCTATGTTTGCTGTAGAAATGCTACTATTGCTTTTGAGCACATATCAGTCCCAGACAACATGATGCATTGGCCAACCTTCCATAATGGAGTAGCAGCTGGGTTGAGGATTACCCCGCAATTATCTAAAGTGGGTGGGTCCACAAACCTGTGCCCTATCCCAGCCTATCACGTCCTGTCCCACGTGTCTCTTCTAGATGGACTCAACGTGGATCATGTCCAACTTGAAAGAGAAGGACCAGTCAACCAGCATCACTGAAGCTGGTTTCCTCATGGGACTTGGACTAAATGGACATCTCAGGGATCTGCCAGAAACAGACCTCTGTAATCTTCTCTCTCAAGTGCGTGGAGCGGGAACTAGTCCATAGATGCTTGCTGGGAGTGAATGTGACAGATATTCTCTTCTATCTTCCTCCAGCGAAGTGGTTTGTGCACAACAGGACTGTTACTGGGAATGTCGGCTTCAAGGTCTGCACAGTCTGTAGTTGATAACCTCATGTCCATCAGACTAGTGCTATACATCAGACTAGCATACATCCAGTGCTATACATCAGACTAGCATACATCCAGTGGTATACATCAGACTAGCATACATCCAGTCCTATACATCAGACTAGCATACATCCAGTGGTATACATCAGACTAGCGTACATCCAGTGCTATACATCAGACTAGCATACATCCAGTCCTATACATCAGACTAGCATACATCCAGTGGTATACATCAGACTAGCATACATCCAGTGCTATACATCAGACTAGCGTACATCCAGTGCTATACCGTATAGCGGGAAATATTCGCGGGACAAAATTTTTGCGGATTTCACGGTTTGCCTAACATCCGCGAAAATTTTATCCACGAACTAGGTGTTCTCGCTGTTCTGTCGCGTGACTCTGGCCAGCATCCGCAAAAATTTTATCCGCGAATTTTCATTTTTGGAGCCATCCGCGAAAATTTTGTCCCACGAAAATTTCCCACTATACGGTACATCAGACGAGCATACATCCAGTGCTATACATCAGACTAGCATACATCCAGTGCTATACATCAGACTAGCATACATCCAGTGGTATACATCGGACTAGCATACATCCAGTGGTGTACATCAGACTAGCATACATCCAGTGGTGTACATCAGACTAGCATACATCCAGTGTTATACATCAGACTAGCATACATCCAGTGGTATACATCAGACATGCTTATATGCATCCAGTGGTGTCCCTCCTGGTTTGTACATTCTCATGTATACTATGTGTATCCTATACACAACATCCCTCTTCTCTCCTGTGTGCATACGCACTCAGGTGTGGGAGCTGTGATCCCCGCTTGTCCTCACTTGTTGCCATCCACATCCGATCCCTCCTCCCACCCGGATCAGCCGACATGGACATCCCCCATCACGTGGAGATTGCCAGCATAGCCAGTTTGGGTTTACTACACATGGAGTCAGCCAACAGGCATTTTGCAGATACAATGCTCAAGGAAATAGGTACATACGTACATACGTGTATACTCTGTATTGGTGTACCACTCATGCAGAGTGTATTATTTATTGCCTTACAAGTGCATATACGTAGGTGTGCATATGTATGTACTAACCACAGTAAGTATGTACGTATGACATTGTAAGTACATATGTATGTATGTGTGTGCGTTTGTACGTACATACGTATATATGTGTGTATGTACAGTGTGTACGTACATGCGTATGTTCATACGTACACGTATGTACATAGTTTCTTCATATCCCAATTTCCCTTTTTTAATGCATCTTGCATTGAAGTACAATTTCTATACACATTGGAAGAAAATATACAGTGATCTTTCAAATGCAATGCTTGAAGAGTTTAGTCTGAGACAAGTGTTTGGTTGTAAACCTCGTCCACATGACTGATCTAGTTATGTTCGTATGTATGTTGATGTGCACTACGAGACCACAACCCAATAATTCTTGTGGTGGCTGTATTTATGGATACACACCTGAGACCAGACTCTCAAAGACTGAAAGGTCGATGACTGTGGTTTCATGGTTTAGATCCTCCTTGATATCACAGTCAAAGTGATATTCAATCCAATGTGTAGTAGACAGTGTTTGATGGTCAATTCGTACCTACGTGCCCCTCAGCATGTCTGAGGGTTACCATACTGTATACTTGTGTATACCAGTGTACTATATATGGTCTCCATGTGTGCTTTATGCCTGTGTATACCAGTGTACTGTATGTGGTGTCCTTGTGTGCTTTATGCCTGTGTATACCAGTGTACTGTATGTGGTGTCCTTGTATGCATTGTGCCTGTGTATACCAGTGTACTGTATATGGTCTCCTTGTGTGCTTTATGCCTATGTATACCAGTGTACTGTATGTGGTGTCCTTGTGTGCATTGTGCCTGTGTATACCAGTGTACTGTATATGGTCTCCTTGTGTGCTTTATGCCTATGTATACCAGTGTACTGTATGTGGTGTCCTTGTGTGTGGTGGTGAGGACAGCACTTGTCGTTTCTGTAGCATGCGTACCTGGTCCTGAAATGGAAGATGCACTGGACAGAGAGTCCCATGCCCTAGCTGCTGGACTGAGCCTCGGAATGATCACATTAGGAGTGAGTTGTACTGTACAGGTTGGGGGTGAGTTGTACTGTACAGGTTGGGGGTGAGTTGTACTGTACAGGTTGGGAGTAAGTTGTACTGTACAGGTTGGGGGTGAGTTATACTGTACAGGTTGGAAGTGAGTTGTACTGTACAGGTTGGGGGTGAGTTGTACTGTACAGGTTGGGGGTGAGTTGCACTGTACAGGTTGGAAGTGGATTGTACTCTACAGGTTAGGGGGTGTTTTGTGTTGTGTGTGAAGTAGGAACAACTGCATTTTTACACATACATACTGTCTGACGGCGTCTGTACATATCTTGTACGTACCTTGTAGTTGGGTGGAACATCACCTAACATCAGTGACCTTGGCCTTGTTGACAAGTTGCTTGTGTACATTGATGGGGGACCAAAGAGCTCTGTAAGTTGACGGTGCTATTCTGCGGTTAGCATTTGTACCATGTACAGTAACTATACTACATATGCGTTCATGCTGTACACACATACTGTACATAGTTGCTGTATGCTACAAACCTCTGTCCATGTACAGTGAGATCTCTCTATTGGGGACACTTTGGGACCTTAGTTCTAGTCCATATTACAGAGGTTTCCTCAATTCAGAGGTCACTTAATACACTACAGGACTAGACTGGGACACAGAATGGTGTCCTTATTATAGAGGTTTCCACATTTCAGAGGTTTGTAATAGAGAGGTCCCATTGTACATATGTATGTGCTTATGATGTGTGTTATCCCTGATCTCTGTCCACATGTTAGGTTCTGGAGGGATCTGAAAGGCACAGGACACCGAGCCAGCTCATTCTAGTATGTACTGTATGACCATCATCCTACAGCAGAGTGGTTATGTATTCAGCATACTTACATAGCATGTGTATACTGTACAACACATGTGTACCTGTGTGTACTATACATATGTATGTATATACTTTATAGCATCATTTGACTACATACTCTAAATAATTCCTACTGTCTTCTTAGTGATTCTGCACATGTGAACGTACTGTATGTTTGTAGGAAGGGGAACAGGTCAACACTCATGTGACTGCACCTGGAGCCATTCTAGCCCTCGGATTAGCCTTCATCAAATCTGGTCTGAAGTAAGCGTGTGTGTGTGTGTGTGCGTGTGTGTGCGTGTGTGTGCGTGTGTGTGCGTGTGTGTGCATGTGTGCGCGCGCGTGTGTGTGTGTGTGTGTGTGTGTGTGTGTGTGTGGTGTGTGCCTGTGTGTATAGAGTATACTTACACCTGTGTTGAAATATACCTGTATTTTTTGATTACAATTTTGATTTGCGTGCATTTAGATCATTTTTCCAGATATTTTCATCATATTTATTGGTTTGTGAAAGTTAATGAATGATGATACTTAGTCCACCTAAAAAAAATAAAAAAAAAATATACCTGTATTTATGTATAATGAGTGTTGTCAACTGCATACAGTCTGTACACACTATACATACACATGAATACATACTGTATACTTCTCACAACTTAGCACCAAACGTTTGTAATCAATAGATTTTGACACATTACTATGTGACTATGTGTACACGGATGTAGTTCGAAACCCGACCCAATCAACCTACACAGCAGTGTGGGCTGAATGTCTCGATAAGGTGGAAGACACACTGTGGTCTTGTCACTGCAATAACATGGTCAAAACTAGTTTCCTAGGTATTTTCACTACAGAATAGAATTCCTGTTGTAATTTTCCTCTCCGCCAATACCTATGTGAAGTTGTGGTGCATGATGGCTATTACCATGGAAACAAAAGAAGTGATAGATTGATTGTATTTATATCACTGTCATGGCAACAGTCTTTGAACCGTTTATGTGGTGGAGATGTGTCTGAGTGTCTCGGGTATTGATAACATCGGGTCCACCACATCCCATCTGTGATCCTTGTCGACAGTAGGGACCACCTGCACTATCAGTGTTTGATCTCTGAAGTCATCTTTACTCGTATGCAGTGATGTTGCTAAGGGAATCAGTGTACCCACCACGTACGTCGAGCTATTGAAGATTCGTCCTGATTTCCATCTATTGAGGGTTAGCAAACTGCAACAATGTCATGTATTGACATGTGTAAGAATATGTGGATGGTGTGTCCTGTAGGTTATGGCCTATCGTTTGATTCTTTGGAACAGTATCACCCCGTCAGTTGAGTGGGTGGAGAGCCACGTTCCCGATATTGTACGCAAGTGGTCGTTTAGAACCGAGAACACAAATAATATGGACATCCAAGCCATGAGGTACTGGTTGCAGTGTGTGTGTGTGTGTGTGTGTACACATGTGAGTCAGTGTGAGTGTTCTTGTACGTAGGTGTGTGTGCGTATGTGTGTGTGTGTGTGTGTGTGTGTGTGTGTGTGTGTGTGTGTGTGTGTGTGTGTGTGCGTGTGATTGTGTTGTTGTATAGGTGTGTGTATATTGCTGCTGTAATGTCTTCATATGTGTTGTCAGCTGGAGGTCTATGGTTCCTCCAGACATTATTGTTCAAAACCTTATCAGATGAATTGGGTGTTGGATGAATGGGAATGAATTATTTGCAGTGTGTCGAATGGTGTCAGAGTAACTCAGTTTGGGTAGGACTGTTGGTTAAATCGTATTTAGATACACTACAGAACAAGCACATATTGTACATAGCACGTGTGATGGAACCCCTCCAGCACAGAGACGTATGCAATAGGAACCAACATCCCTATTTGGATTACACTGTTGCCTATGTCACAAAGATCAGGGATGTAGTGGTAATGGAATTAGCAGATTTCCACTCCACACATACACACCACAACAGTGTGTAGTGAACATGCTTTATTCGTTGTGGACCCCTGCTTCACAGTCAAGCTATGGTGAACATTTTATCTGGAGCGTGTTTTGCTATTGGACTGAAGTATGCTGGAACAGCCAACAAACAAGCCCACCGTGTGCTGGTGAGCAAATGCGTGCAACACACACTTCGATCTGTTGTTGTGTATCCAACCTCTGTTCACAGCAACCCTACATGATGTCAGGGCATTCACAGAGGTGCTGCTGGCCACAGTCATGTGCTAGCTTGTTCCCAAACTAACAGAAGTACGACCACTAGCTACCTGATGCCACTTCTATAATCACAGTCCTGCAACTTGCGCTTATGTGATCATGTCGCAATCCAGTCCCCCTGATATCAATCCAACCTGATATACCTCACTTATCTGATTGATTTTCTCAGAATGGCAATGTTACTGTGTACACAGATGGTCCTGAATTCTCTATAATCTGACCACATTCTAAGATACACCCATCACTACAGACTATGTGTGCACTAAGGTCTACACCATCTAGCAACCTTTGTATTTTGATGTGTTAATTCTTGTTTGAAGTACATGTCTGATTGTACGTATACTTGACAATACTCCCCTATCAGTGTATGTGTATTGGGGATGACTGGTGGACTGAGGGTGGGGATGACAGGTGTACTGAGGGTGGGAGGACAGGTGGACTGAGGGTGGGGGTGACAGGTGGACTGAGGGTGGGGAGGACAGGTGGACTGAGAGTGTGGATGACAGGTGGACTGAGGGTGGGGATGACAGGTGGACTGAGGGTGGGGATGACAGGTGGACTGAGAGTGTGGATGACAGGTGGACTGAGGGTGGGGATGACAGGTGGACTGAGGGTGGGGATGACAGGTGGACTGAGGGTGGGGATGACAGGTGGACTGAAGGTGGGGAGGACAAGTGGACTGAGGGTGGGGATGACAGGTGGACTGAGGGTGGGGAGGACAGGTGGACTGAGGGTGGGGGTGACAGGTGGACTGAGGGTGGGGAGGACAGGTGGACTGAGAGTGTGGATGACAGGTGGACTGAGGGTGGGGATGACAGGTGGACTGAGGGTGGGGAGGACAGGTGGACTGAGGGTGGGAAGGACAGGTGGACTGAGAGTGGGGATGACAGACAGGATTTAGAGAGAGGAGGGTTCAATTTGAGAAGTGAAAAAATGCTGGCAGAGTGTAGAGTGATAAAATATCTACTTCCGATTCTTCAGCCCTCGATAAAGCCATGTGACTTTTAGACTTTCAAAACCTGAGAATTTGAAGTGTTCGTCCCAACCCAACCAGTCTGGTGTGAATAGGTTTGATTCTTATGTTCTACATGCTACCCTAAAAAGCATTCATGCTTCTTCCTAGGTTAAGAAGAGACCCGCAGACAATTACAACAGAATGTGAACACTTCTAACTGGAGTGCAAGGGTTCAATTCCATATAATTCCTAACCACAGATATTTCAAGCTGTTGTGTTTAGGTAAACATAACAAGTCCTTTGTACTGCATGTCCACTACTAGTTCATACAGTGGGTACACATCCATGCACCTGAAGTTGGTAGTGTATGTGCCTCCATTGGTTTACATAAGTACACTGCGTGCATGCCTGCATACGATGTGTGCTGTACATACGTATTATGTATTGTGCAGTATGTTCAGGATATTGTCATTTGTATATTTTGAATAGTGGTCGCCAAATCAATTCGTAGCCTTGATGTGTGACATATCTCCCTAAGCCCCTTGTGTTACGAAATGGGTACCATCTGGCACTGTGTACACTCCCACCCTTACAGAAGTGATCATGTGTGTTTTACCCACGCATACCTGTATACAGTTTATCAGAATGCAGTGCAGTACAGTACAGTACAATACAGTATACATACATAACACACTACAATACAGTGTAGTATACTATAGCACAGTACAGTATATTATGGTGTAGTACAGTACAGTACAGTACAATACAGTATACATACATAATATAACACACTACAATACAGTGTAGTATAGTACAACACAGTACAGTACATTATGGTGTAGTACAGTACAGTACAGTGCAATACAGTATGTACCATATACAGTAGTTCAGTACCTTGTGTAATAGTTGTATCCTGGCGGGGTGAATGATAGACTATTTATACATCAATATGTGCATAGTTCAATACAACATATTGCAACGTATATGCAATAGAAATGTGTTTACTAATTTCCTGCCTTGTTCTCACACAATTACTCCTAACAATGAAACCTGTCTGGTGAACTGTGCTGTTTCACTGACCTGTACTACATGGCTTATGTATGTATGCACAGTTTTTCTTTTGGACTGCCCCTCAGCAAGTATGTATGTATATAAAGTGCAATACAGCACATTACAGTATTTAGAATTTTACTGTTGCACCTTTAAATGTTATGATTTGTCTTGATTTTCTTCAAAATATTTTCTGATGATGTTTGCATACATTGCCTGGTGTAAGCACATCCTGTGGACCAAGGTTGTGGGTCTGGGATGTACTAATACGTCAGTAGCTGCATACAATATGTACTGTACGTGTGAAAGTGGAAATTCAGATTTGCCAGCAGCATTGTTGCTTTATTCAGAGCACGTGTTCACGAGATGTGCTTGTAGATGTAGAACACTGAGCATATCGACACCCCCACACACATAGAGTACATCCCTCTACAAATATCCCTATAGAAACACCCACGTGTACATATCTCATACTCATATCTATGTATTGCCACCTACTCATGCATATGTTAGGGCTTTAGCGATCTGTATCATATGTACACCTCCTATAGACCAACTTACCAATATGGACATGCGATTTACTTGCGTTGACATTCTCTCACAGATGCAGTTTGTGCGAGACTTCTTGTCGATGCTGGGCTCCACTCCATCGGTTGAGATGGCAGGAAAACCATGTCTGTACAGGTGCTTGTGTAGCCTGCTGGTGTGTGCTGCTATGGTGAGTCCAGTGACAGCACTTCTGGGTATTGCTAACAGTTTCAGATTGACAGGCATGTTGTACATGATATCAGTTTGGTTGCTCAGTTTGTTGTGTGTGTTGGATGTACGTAGGTGTGTGCGTATACCCGTTAAATATATTGGTATCATTCTGAATCACATGTGAATTGCATGACAGGTCAGTAAACACATCAACATTATGCAATCTCAATAAATTCGACTGTGTGTGTTCGTGTGTACATGTGTGGGTGTAGGTGTTGATGGGCATTTGTGTGTACATGTGTGGGGATGTTCGCTTTATGCGAATACATTCACGTCATCGCATATCCTCAACCTGTGTGAACCACACTCCATTGCTTCAAACGATGTTTTCGAGTAGTTCAATCAATCAACTGCAGACATTGTGTGCAACGTTGAGAATAATGGTGAAACATTGCCACTTCTAATGCTATTCTGTGTGTACGTGGTTATTGTTGTCTCTGTCTGTTGTGAAGGTTATGAGTGGGACTGGAGACCTTGAGGTGTTTCGAGTTGTCCGACAACTTCGTGAGAGAGTGGCTTCTGGAGACATGAACTATGGTAACTTTATGGCCATTCATATGGCTCTCGGCTTACTGTTCCTTGGAGGATGCACCAGAGCTCTCTGTGACAGCAGCAGAGCA
>OZ026566.1:2593288-2618288 GCA_964020155.1 Chondrilla cf. caribensis
TAAAGTTAGACCACTATGTACATGCTGTGTACGTACAGTGTGTATGTATGCATACGTACCTGACTATGTACATACATTGTGTATGTAATGTATTTACAATAGTGGCTGCTAATATACAGCAATTTATGTAAATGTACACAAAGTGTGTTTGTGTCCGCTTAGGGCTTCGTTGACATCCATGAACTTTCAAAGAATCCATTCGTAAAGACATTTGCTTCCTGTGTGTGTCCTACGGCAGGTGGCGGAGTAAGTGAGGTTAGCATTTTGTGGTCTCCAAAGCACTGGATTGCAAGTTGTAGTACTGTATGTCTCCCATACATTGGATTGTGGGTCGCACTGTGTCTACTGTACTGAGATGTTTTGGTTTGTCTGTTATAGGAGGCATCCATACAACGCTTCTACAATTCTGCCTTGACAGAATGTGTGTTAAAGGAAAAGTTAGACCTCCTTCCTTCCTACGTTACTCTGGAAAAGGTGCGTGAGTGATTTGTATGTTGCTCACTCTCATCCCTGTACCACCCCTCCTGTTCCATCCCTCCTGTTCCATCCCTCCTGTTCCATCCCTCCTGGTCCACTCCTCCTGGTCCACCCCTCCTGGTCCACCCCTCCTGGTCCACCCCTCCTGTTCCACCCCTCCTGGTCCACCCCTCCTGTTCCACCCCTCCTGGTCCACCCCTCCTGGTCCACCCCTCCTGGTCCACCCCTCCTGTTCCACCCCTCCTGGTCCACTTCTCCTGGTCCACTCCTCCTGGTCCACTCCACCTGGTCCACCCCTCCTGGTCCACTTCTCCTGGTCCACCCTCCTGGTCCACTCCTCCTGGTCCACTCCTCCTAGTCCACCCCTCCTGGTCCACTCCTCCTGGTCCACCCCTCCTGGTCCACTTCTCCTGGTCCACCCCCCTGGTCCACCCCTCCTGTTCCACCCCTCCTGGTCCACTCCTCCTGGTCCACTCCTCCTGGTCCACTCCTCCTGGTCCACCCTTCCTGGTCCACTCCTCCTGGTCCACCGCTCCTGGTCCACTTCTCCTGGTCCACTTCTCCTGGTCCACCCTCCTGGTCCACCCTTCCTGGTCCACTCCTCCTGGTCCACTCCTCCTGGTCCACTCCTCCTGGTCCACTCCTCCTGGTCCACTCCTCCTTGTCCACCCTCTATGTCCATATAATCCATATGCCATGGTAGTATGTAGCTAGGAGTAGAATGTATGATCAAATATTGCAATTTGCATAGTTTAATCTCCAAAATAGGACGACTGTAGAGGATTCCTTTACTGAGTGTTCAGTAATTATTTACACAGCTGTAGTATTACACGTATACCTCTGTACACTGTATGGTATGTATTTAATATATGCATGTAATCTCCGTGTGGGCCATGAACTGCTGTTTTCCTCTCCAGCTGTCATTAAGAATCCACTCATCAACACCTGCTGACTTGAAACAGTTTGGGCTGATGAGGGCTTATAGCACTACCTGTGCCAACCGTGGGAGTGAGGTTCGACTGCATTCAGACATGTGTACACCTCCACTCTGGCAGTGGTATCCTTATGATATCCTTCCTGTAGGCTGTCATCTCATGTCAGTTCTTATTAACACAAGAAACAAGACTGAAGTTTCTCCTTGAAGAGGCAGAGGCACGCTTGGACCCTTCCACAAGTACTGCTCACGACTGTGTCCGTATCCCTTACCATACCGCTCAGAATGGCTTTCTGTCTTCAGATTTAGACTCCCTTCTCAAGTGGTACATGCTCAATTCATCTCCACCGCCTCAATCCACAGCGGAGGCTGTCCTGCTTGGTTGCCTCTTGTCAATGTACAGCATCCCACCACCCCACCACTTGCCCATTACTGCACAGAGTGAGTTCACTGTGTACTGGCTTTCTGTGTTGGTCTGTCACTATTTGCAATGTGCAAAACTGGATATGAATATATGTACATACATACAGTACAGTGCAACTTGCTCATCAAATACCCTGGTTTGTGACTACTTCTGTTAATACATGCATACGCTTCACTCAGTCCCTAGTGTATGTACACTATGTTGCCCAGTACTGATAGTGAGTATGTACCTCTGATAAGAAGTACACATTTGGTGAGCCCTTCCAGGTACTTGCTAAGCTATTTGTACTGTACGTAGTGACTAGTATGTATGGTAGCTGGTATTAGGATGTCTTTCTCCCCTCACTCCAGCATCCTGTCAAGACGTGTATGAAGCTCTGAAGGATGTTCACCTTCCACCTGCTGCTGTTTTAAGACTCTTGTCTCTGTTCACTGCAGACCTTTATCAGTTCTTATCACAACTTAATACATAGCTCGATCCTCGCATATATACGTATACCATGCCACACTTCAGTGCATGTGCTGATGTACAATATAGCAGGATTGTCTGCACATGTTTGTCACATGTTTGGGTACATGAGCGCAATTTTATACAATAATATTCATGGCTCTACCACAAGAATGTTTTGGTGTATACATTCAGGGAGATAAACTAAACCCAGTAGTCTTCACCTTACGATACTGCATAATGTATTGCATATAAGTAATACCTGCAGTGAATCTTTATACTGTGTTGTTTTCAAGCATCCTTGCATCTTTACATAACAATTGATTATTTGAGTCCCTTGCTAATTGGATGGTTGCCATAGGGATATCATGTTATAGCTAACAATGCCTAGTGTGTGAATGTAATTATTTTGACTAAGTATTGTGATACCAGTTGCATGGGAGGATGCGGTTTGTGGTGTTGGGTGTATATAGTCCTGCATTCTTTGCTTATCACTAGACATTTGGTCACCATATTATCTGTGGGATATAATATAGCCATGTAATTATATAATTGCATTTGCACAAAGTTTGAAATAACATATATACAATGCTGCATTACTTTTCATGATCTGTTAAACCGTACACACGTAAAACACATAATTATACAGCATATTACATATTATTATAACATTACAATACACAACTATATATAGTGTACAATAATAATTTTAATTATATAATAATAAATTGAAATCAACTGCAGCATGTACTACATGTGTTATTATAATAGGTATAATATGCATGTATTGTACGTACATACATAAATTACCCATATATCGAATAATATATGTACGAATGTACCTACTATTGTACGTATATATAGTATAACATAAGAATACTTGTCCATGTGTTTGTATACATGGATCATGATCATAATATTATATATGCACATGAGGTATATATAATACAATATCATGTAATATAATAATATTATGTACCTACAGTGTGTATTACTGTGCATGTTGGACAATATTATACCAAAACAGCTACATATATTATATGATAATAAGTATGATATACTGTACATACTTGACGTAGCAATGAGCAAATGATATTCATAGCTTGCGTCCACCTCCATTTTGTATGTACTGTATCTATGGTGATGAGTTTAATTCTCACTATGTCATGTTGTGGCAGACGTCTTGGTGTCATTGTATTATACTGTCAATCGGTACTTTACTTCAGTGCATGGCAACCATGTAAACGTAGATGGCTGGTGAGTTTTCCTACTCTCACAGCTGTCTAGTATTACAGCTGTGGTGCTGGCACTGTGGGGCCAGTCTACCTGGCTCAGGTATCACACGAGACAAATGATAACCAACTCCAGTATATATACTACAGTACAGTTGCTACTTGGCTTGGTGGGTATGTGTGTGCATGTATGTACAGTGAATTCTTGTTAATTCATCGCCACTACATCCACCAAACATTCAAATCTGCCATAATTTCCCAATACCAATTTAATATGCAAACAGTAATGAATATCCAGTTAATTATCATCTGCCAAACTTTGTGGATCTACCACATTCCAAAAACAAATTGCAGCAGATTAATGGGTATTTACTGTATGTATATGGGTGTGTCTCCATGCTGAGGAGTTCGGAATGCCTTCAACTGATTCGTGAGATTGTATATCTTTTAATGCTAAAACATTGACGGCAGTTTATTTCTTCATGCGTATTCATGTGTATTTATGTGTATTCATTCTCTCTTCTTATAATAAAATCTGTTTGACAATGAGTTGACTGTTATATAACTTCACTTGTCTCATGACAGCTCATCACTTTCTATTGACATGTGCTGCCCAAATGACTATGGTGTAGTATGCAAGTTCATTCATTTGAACAATATTATACAGTACAATTCACTTAGAAGTTTGTACAAACTTGTATGTGTTTGAAACAGCAGTTGTACATACAGTACTGTAGATTGTCATATGCATGCCATCTTGTGGACTTCAGTGGGAACGAGGCAATATACCTCTGAAATTGTAGATGACTGATCATTTGCAATCTTAGGCCTACTCCCACACACCTTGTCGGTATTGTATGACAGCTGTAGTACTGACTGTAGGGCCTCTTCAGCTGTTTCGATTCAGTAAGATAAAGAGCATCCATATACCATAACTACATACTGTATATATTCCTAATAATTATGTAACAACTATGGAAGTCCTACATGTAGCACTGGAAGCATGTAGGCTAACATGTACAGTACTAGTGTGTTGCGTATAATATAATAACTATGGGTATTATGCGTGTGTTGTACATATATTTTTAGTATATGTACTGTTGCTGTACTCGTATTGTATATTATATGTACTTTTGTAATATACGATATTTATGATATAACAAGCATATACATACTGTATATATTATACAGTACATATATGTACGTACATTGTGTGTGTGTGTGTGTGTGTACACTACTGTATTATCATAAGACTACAGCATATGTAAGACCATTAGAATGAAAATTAAGTGTAAAATTACATACAAGAGACTCCTGGAGCATTTGATTCAAAACAGTGATGAAAAATATTGACAATAATAATAAAAAATATTAAATTTAATTGCAAAAAGTACAAAAGTACACAAAACCGAAGGGACAGCCCTAACACTCTGCATGTGTTCATGCCAACAACAACATAAATTGTGATATCAAATAAAATGACCATTCGTTTATACTTTGTCGCAGATCTTCTCTGGGAGATAAGGAAGAGGTTTGCTTTCATATCCTTTCTCGGGAGCAGGACTACAGTCTCCTGTCTGAGACGTGAAATATCGACAGCAGTGGTGGACGAAGAAGGCGAATACCACAATGATGACCACTAGAAGTGCTATGCCCAAGATAGTCACTATTACTACCAGAACTATGTCACCCACTTCGAGTGAGTTCACTGGTGACCGTGAGGTATTGTGAGTCGGCGTGGCACTGGGCGAAGGCGAGGTACTATACACAGGTGTGTTGCTGGGTGCAGGTGTGTTGCTGGGTGCAGGTGTGTTGCTGGGTGCAGGTGTGTTGCTGGGTACAGGTGTGTTGCTGGGTACAGGTGTGTTGCTGGGTGCAGACGAGCGGGGGGACGCAGCTGTTTCCACAGCAGTAACACTAGAGGGTGTAATAGCGGGCATTTCTTCTGTCGATGGTGGACTTCCGCAAGGCGCATTCTTTGTTGTTTGACGAGTTGACTTGGATGAAGTTGAGATTTCGTTTGTTGGAGTGGATGCAGGTACCTCCGTCTCTTCTTTGTATTTAACCAATGTCCATACGTGAGGACTGTCACTGTTTATAAGAACGTTACTAACGAGACCAGCTATGGAGCTGGCACTGCCTCCAAACTGCAGTCTATCAAAGCCCCTCAGCATGTTGAAGCTTGGAGTTTGACTGGATAGGATCCGATCATTGATCGATAGGGTATAGTGTGTTCGCTTGCTAACCAGCATGATGTTACACCACTGCATATTGCGTTTATCCACTGTTGCGCACTGCCTTTCAACCTCATCATTGAAAATATTATGCCATTCGACGCACAAGCCGTTGCTATCCATTGTCACCATAAAGGAGAGAACCTGACCATGATATCCTGTCACAATGGTACCGTTTCCACTAGCTGCGTTGATATTGAACGAGATGTTCCCTTCATGCAAGCTGTTGAGATTAACAATGTAACTTGTTTCTCTATCGTAGTAGATCTGATGGTCCAAACCTGAGAGAGATAGACAGAGAGAATGTGTTGAAGGTTAACCGATCGTACAACGTGCTGAGGTGTGACACCCGGTGTGCGGACACAACACCAAGTATCCTAGGTGGTGACAGCTGGTTTGAATTTGTGGGGTGCATACCTAGAATGCCCGCAGTGCACACAGGTGAGCAGCACACCTGCTCCTGTTGCCATTCACTATACACTTTTTCCTTATCAATGATGATAGTATTGAATTTAACACTTTAAAATAGACTATGCAGGAGCACATGTGTGGACATAACCTACGCACCCACTCACACACACACACACACACACACACACACACACACACACACACACACACACACACATTACATGACATATTATACTAAAGTGCACATATTATGTACATACTAACCAGTATATGTACACCTACACACCAACATGAGCAAGTATATACACACAACATACGTACAACAAATACAGCTGCACTAAAGTACACACATGTACATACCATCAGTTGGAAGATCTCCGCTGAACACACGAGGAGATTCAGTGGAAAGTAGTTCAGGGCATGTCTTCATCCCAAACGCTGACATGTCTGTAACCAACTGTATTCCTGTGTGTACATTCTTCATGCAACCTTTGAATGCTTTCATATCGTCAGCTTCTCCTGTGTGTGCTACAGTGAACTTCGAGGAAGAAAAGAGGTCCACAGGTACTGCTGCCTCTGTTGTTATAACGTCACTGCCCAGCTGTAGCTTGAGAGTTTGTCTGTCGCTGGACACATGCACAAAGTACCACTCTTGAGTTTGTACAACCCAGTCTGGTGCAATAAAGCTTTTAAACTCCCTGTGCTCCCCTCCAATCTCTAGACGAAGTTCAAGTTGGCCCTCATCAAGGAGCAATTTCACCTTTCCACTTCTCTCGGTGTCCCTCAAAAAGAATATCAGTCCTGATGTCTGCAAGCTCCTGAAATATAGACTGATGTCGAAGGCAAGTGGATTCATTGGAGAGGCATACCCCAGTATGTAGGCCTGGTTTCCGTGCGGAAAGGGGAGGATGTAACTACCTACAGAACATAAGCACAATTGACTAACAGTGTAAAGTATGAACACAGACAGACATATATAGCAGCATGTATAAAACATACATGCATGCACACACACCATCACACAATCAGTCACATAGGTATAATACATCATGTCACAAACATTGACAAGCAAGCACGTATGTGTACACAATTCACATGCTGACACACACACACACACACACACACACACACACACACACACACACACACACACACACACACACACACACACACACACACACACACACACACACACACACACACACACACACACACACACACACACACACACACACACACACACACACACACACACACACACTTACTCTCTTCACACTTCGGACCATTGAAGCCAGTTCTGCGACAGTCGCACTGCCAATTGCCATACAAGCCCTTCACACACACACCACCATTAAGACAAGATTGGCGGGATAATGGGCTACAGTCGTTCTCTAATGAACACATCTTGTCGTTCCAGTTTGCACTGTTCACAAATCGAGCCGTTTTCGTTCGACCGTCAGAGAATGTGATATTCGGAAGAGAGATGCACCCCTTGAAATCTCGGGGAACGATTCGAGATCTAAATCTCGAAGTCTCGGAGGTCGAACTATGTTCATTTGGGGTGCCGCCAATGTAGAATTTCCCTCCTCCTGGTAAATGATGACTGGAATTGTACCAAACGGTTGTATTTTCTTCTCCATTCACAAAGACAGTAGCTTCCTGCCTTTCCCCCGAATATACAATATCTATTCGAAGGCTTCCTTGTGTTGGTTCTAAAAGGATCTTTTTCTCGTAAACCAAGCTCTGACGCGGCGAAGAGAAATGCAGTCGTATAGCAGCGGCGTTGGACATGTACAAGCACAGCCAATCAGCCGAGGAGACGTCCACGGCTGCATCGATGGAGCAGAACACCGTTCCTCTGACCTTCTCCGGGAGGAAATCGAAGCTGATCCTCTCGATCTCGCTGGAAACATCACCATCGGGCGCTAGGAGCAACTCTGCTGGAGAGTCGCCGATCGAAACACCTCTTGCAGAATTGGGAATGTCGGAAGGACAAAATTTCGCTGCTGATACGACGATAAAAAAGAAGAACAACAACGCCTTCATTTTCGACGAAAGGTCTGGATACTAATCACAAACTTCGAGATAAGGCGTACCACCAACTGGTAGCGGTACAATCTGATCTCTGTTATAAAGCGCTCACGATTATGTCATATGCAGCGATAAGATTAATTGAATTCATAGCTTTGCGGTTAGGGTTGCTCATCGCTCGTGTCTCAAAGAGCCAGTCTTTCAAAACTCTTACAAGCATCTCTTAACTTTATAACCAAGTCCTACACAGGCAAAGAGAATAATATGAGCATTAATTTTCTCCATAAACAGAAGCAACAGCAAAAACAAAAATAAGCGAATCTTCTCAAAAATCAAGTTACAATAAAGCATGGAAAGCCGACCTATTGAATTGTACGGTTGAAACTCTTCACAATTCACTCCTGGTTCCTAAGGGTTCCTGTCATTGTAGCCAAATTTCTTTTGTAACCAACACAATCATGTCTTCATGAAACATTTGTGCCCACAGGACAAGTCGTTATAAAGAGACTGTCATTGTAGAAAGTACCCACTGCCCACAACAGTGCTAGTAGGCCTTTTGGAGAACGCTACTCCTCAGTGGTAACACTGGGCAGTGTTCAGAAGTTGAATACTGGTTATCTTTTACCCACAGCCCTCACACAGTGGAGAACACGAGGCAATAACTGAACCAACCTGCAGCTGTTCCTCGGTGCATGTGAACTGTATATCCTCCTCTTTAGTGGAACCCTTTGATTTTTCGGTCTTGAGGCTGATGAGATAGACCGCCTTATTTACTCTTTCCAGATTTTTTCCCTGAAAAAGGGGAAAAATTGATTTGCACGCAAGACAGCACTGTCATGTCACAGTGTTGACATAAAGCAAGCAGACATCCACCATATCTAAGACATGGCTAATCCCATGCACAGTCATGCTCTATAGGAAGGGTGATTACATTTGATCACCTAGATCTGCGAGATTATGGATAATTTCTCCGTCCAATGGACCACAATCCGGTAGGACCTCACAACTGATAAAACCATGTGTGTTTGGTACCAGGTGGAGCAGTCTCAATTGTGAGGTGGTCTGTTGGAAATGTGCGTTACATAGCAATACAATACATGAATTCCTGAGAATGGGACACTGCGGTCCTGCGTATTGCTGGAGTGGACACATCACTGAGGTAGTCTTTAAGTGGTGCTACACTGTATTAGGCCTGTCAGGTGTTTGCCTGGTCTTTATGATAACACTTTGTATAAGGACATCTTCAACATGCCTTGTGTACATTGATGTATATACATACATACATGCATATATACATACATACATACATACATACAGTAACTGTACTGGTTGATACAGTAATCTGGGTTTAATGACCAGAAAATTCTGAAACTAAGGGCAATGCTACATAATAGTGATCTTCAGGGTAACAGTAGCTTCTGTTGGCACTGCCAACAAGCATTGTGCTGCTGTTCTACAGACACCCAAAGTGAAACACCAGTTGTTATGGTGACCTATGTGGTTATATACAAATGAATATAGTTAATTGGACAAGATGTAATGAGAAACATTGCCAGGTATGGTCAGATATGAAACCCAGTAAAGTGCCCTAGATTGGCCAGGGAGGGATCACCCTGCCCTGGTCATCCCACATCTCTCCCCCACCAACATCTCTCCTACAGCAACATCTCTCTCCCCAGCAACATCTCTCCCCCCAGCAACATCTCTCCCTCAGCAACATCTCTCTCCCCAGCAACATCTCTCCCCAGCAACATCTCTTCCCCAGCAACATCTCTTCCCCAGCAACATCTCTCCCCAGCGACATACATCACACATACAGAACACTGGGTGGTATAGCACCAGTGGGTTATCAACAGCTGATCAGACTGCAGTTCACAGGAGAAAAGACAAGACGGGTCAGTAGACAAATTTGTGGCTGAATTCGGTCTGCCGGAATTCCGTGGTGAGAGTATAACCTATATTTCACTAAACCTCAATGTACTTTATGTATATGTACAGACACTTGACAGGAGGAAAGATGAGATGAGTCAGTAGACAAATTTGTGGCAGAATTTGGTCTGCTGGAATTCTGTGGTAAGTGTGTAGCATATATTTCACTCAACTCCATGTACTGTATGTATATATACAGGCACTTGACAGGAGGATCTAGCAAACCAGACTACTGTCCTACAAATACAGTATGCTCATATAGCTCAGTCCACCATTTTGTCTCCATTTTTATCTTCTCACCTCTTGCCTCATTGGTACAGTTGTAAATTACATAATGGTTGAACAAAAGCAACAGATAAGAGTGGATGATGTAAAAATGTTACAACACATACCTGGTAGGCCACAATGTGCAATGAGCATATCCAAGTATGCATTATATGTAAAACCAAACATTCATGTACATCAAGTACCAGTTTACATATGTAGTGTACATGAGTTAGGGACTGAGTGTACGTTATTATATATTATATCACCTAGAAGTATGTGCTAACCAGGGTGTACTACCATTGTATACACTAACAAGGGTACACTAACCCGAGTATGTACTAAACAGGTTGCACTG
This sequence comes from Chondrilla cf. caribensis, assembly GCA_964020155.1. Classification (NCBI taxonomy): domain Eukaryota; kingdom Metazoa; phylum Porifera; class Demospongiae; order Chondrillida; family Chondrillidae; genus Chondrilla; species Chondrilla cf. caribensis. The sequence continues at coordinate 2,604,030 of OZ026566.1, forward strand.
TACTACATATAGTTTGTGCAAGGATAGATCTGAACGTCGACTGGTATAGTGTGCACAGATTGCTGATCACTGGACAGCAGTCACCTTGATGTAGTAGTCCAGTCTCCAGTCAACATCCACAACATGAGGCAAGGTGGATCCCACTCTGTAGGGAGGTTGGGAGACTGAAGTAAGCAGCACCTACGTATGTATGTAGACAACGGGAATACACCCATTTCTCTACCCACCTCCTCAAACTGGCCCTAATTTGGTTCTTTCTCTCCTGAAACCAGAAAAAGATACAATTAGCAGTACATAAATTGGTATCTCTGTGTGTGTGTGTGTCTGTCTGTGTCTTTGTGTGTGTGTGTGTGTGTGTGTGTGTGTGTGTGTGTGTGTGTGTGTGTGTGTGTGTGTCTGTGTTTGTGTGTGTGTGTGTGTGTGTGTGTGTGTGTGTGTGTGTGTGTGTGTGTGTGTGTGTGTGTGTGTCTGTGTGTGTGTGTGTGTGTGTGTGTGTGTGTGTGTGTGTGTGTGTGTGTGTTTGTGTGTGTGTGTGTGGACCTGCGTGCATATACCAATAGTGGAAAACATTCATATCCTAAAAGCATTAGATAAGAGTAACAATTACTAACCATGTACATTGCCTTCAAAGTCTCAATTCTATCAGGTGCAAACTTGCATTCTTCCAGGACAGGGCTACATGAGGAAGAACCACACAGGGAGTGGGTCTGAACATGACAACAGGTATGTGTGTGTGCTAACAAACAACAAAGACAGACATATTGTGTCGGAAAGGGAAGGTATCAATGCTGCCGTGTTCTCACATAGGATCATGTTACCGTACTGCTGTGTGAGCATGTATCAAGTGATCCAAGACAAACTCACGGTCATACGCTTATACCCGAACTACATCAGTTGCACACATGCCTACTCCTGGCCTTCTATAGCAGGTACATCTGTCTCACACAGCCTACAATAACAGTTCTAGAAACACAGTCTGGCGTGTGCCAGTCTGCTACACTTCTTTAACCACACACACTTCATCAACCACACACACGGACACACCTGTTGGCCTACTACACTGTACAGATCCCATCCCTAGCAGTGGCTGACCACTGTGCTACTGCATGCATGCTACAATTCACAGGACTTAAGATTTACAAATTGCACGCACACAACTGAATTTACAACATTAAACAAAATGAACAAAAGCAGTTTATTCATAAGGCTGAAGAAATTGTGTACATATTCATGAAAATGAAAAAGATTGCAATCCAGTGTTTTTTTGTGGAATATACACAAAAATCACACAAAATTAGCACAGACACTGTATTAGACAATGTATTATTACATGCTCCGATACACTCATTAGGTGAATGTAAATGTAGTAGATAAATCCCTCCTTGGGTTGGTACATGGGAAATGTCCCCACTGCAAAAGATTAAATGACCGAGGGTGCAGCCCTTGGTCAATTAGTCTTCTGCTACGAGGACATTTCCCATGTACCAATCCAAGGAGGGATTTATCTAGTACGTATCCTGGCAACCAAGAAGTGTATCAAAATCAATCAGGTTTTGTCAAGAAATACATCAACTTGACCTGTTCTGAGCTAGTACATGGGAAATGTACATACATAGGTCAGTTTCTTTGATGTTACATTCAACCAGGATACATATGTGTATATTATACTCTGTATATGCCGCACTACTTCATACAATTCTGTGTACATGTGTAAAATCTACCTGGCAAAGATGTGGAGAATCTTATTTGGCATTGTCCACATTGGTAGCTTATGGTACAGTATTGTCCAATCAAGTATGGGGATGTCGGATTGTGATGTTTTACCAACTGTTGTTGGTAAAATCTGTTTGGATATGGGAATATTGAGAAACAGTCAGACTGTTAAAGATGACCCACAGGGTTAAAATGTCCAGATAAAGAACTCTACTGTTCACCAGACTGCGCTTCTCAACACTTCCGAATCCAACAGATCTTCCCAACAACAGTCTTGTCCAAATTTGTAACTTGTGGTATCATCCACATAGGTGGTTAGTACTTTAACCTGTAGCTGACGTAAATTAAAGGTACCTACAGAATTTGAAACAGGAGGGGGACCCTTGGATCTCTTTATCTGCCTTAAGGGTCTTGTCGGTGGTCAACGGGTATGCAAACAATACATTTGACTTCTATGTGAACAGCTGTGCTCTACAAACAGGTAAAATGGTTCAATTATATGTTGTGGGAATCAAATGACTGGGGATAAGTGACGTCTGTCTTGAAATGACATCCGGTGGGGTCTATTCTCCAAAGATTCCATTGCAAACCATCCAAAACTGTACAAATCACACACCACGTATGGTCTTTTACAAGCTGGAGGGAAATGTCCACAAAAGTATTACATTTGACGTTTTCCTCATTCAGGATCGGGAATCACACTGCTGTGTTCATTTGTAGTACCCTGTGGTCCTCTCAATCCTGCATCTAAACCCAATACCAAATTATGCCCTGGTTACATATACAGTGGAACCTCTCTATTACAAACCTCTGAAATGGGGAAACCTCTGTAATAAGGACATCATTCTGTGTCCCAGTGTAGTACTGTAGTGTATTAAATGACCTCTGAATCGAGGAAACCTCTGTATTAAGGACTAAAATTAAGGTTCGAGTGTATGTACATACACGTGTATGGTAGAATACTATATCAGCTTGACATATTTGAAAATCCTGAAATATTTTTTTCGTAAAGAGAATGAGTCCAATGGGATTTGATTTGATTTGATTTGATTTGAAATCTTATTTAATGTGGGGAAGCCTTTAGCCTTGAAGGCTACTTTTCAAGGCACCCACAAATACACGAATCAATACAACAACTAAACACATACACACAGAGATTGTAGACAATGTCTAATACATAGTTTGGTGGCCTTGGTCTTCTCTTTGCATTCTCCCTTCCCAAGTGATGGTGGGGGGGTGCAGGGAAAAAAACGTATAAATCATCAGCAGTGCCAAGAATGGAACCAGGGACCCTTCATTTGGTATAGCTTTATCCTCCTCGTCAGCCACCAGCACCCCCCAATGGGAATAGAGACTCATATTCTAATTATAGAATCTGACATCATAGTTCAAATGTAAATAATTCATCGATCAAAAATGTATGCCGGGTACACCCTCCCACCACAAACATAGTATGCACAGTGCACAAGTTGCACCATTCCTAAGTTCACCACATCCACCCGCCCAGCCAGTAAGTCTGTATTGATGGATTCAATGATAGGTGCTGGTCAGTCAAGCAACAATACAGGAGGTAACCAGACCCCTTGAGGAGACACATATCAGTGTTTTGCATAATATAAATGTGTTCATCTTGGTCATAATGACATACGCCTGGGGTTTAGTATCAAAGTTCACCCTACATTGAATGCTGTACGCACTGTTATGCGTTATGCGATATCCACCCAACTACACTCAGTGGGTTCTTGGATTGCACTGAGATTTGAAACGATCCTACTCAAATAACATCCGAGTCAGCAGAAGAGAATATTTGTTTCACATACGCATGAAGACACACTGACCATACATGTATTGTAAGATACATGTATGTACATATGTAAATGTATGCATGTACATACATATACACCACCAGCTAAATGTCCCCCTGAGGCAGATAAATTGTTGACTACATAGGTCTGGGACAGAATGAACACAGAGGACATCAGAGACTTAGCCTACACACAATTTACAGTGGTAGAGTATCCAAGAAGATGAACAAAGGTTTCTTGACATTTCAGAGAATTAAAGACAAAGTGCTTACCAGTCAGCATCAGTTACAACCCATTCATTTGGTTAGTCACACAATCTGTATGTACACTACACCCATAGTACATCAAACATATTGATTTATCTATTCAAAGTGACCACATTATATTATTACCATACAAGGTGCCTCCTGGGAAATTGAGACCAGTGTACAACAAGGGATGAAAACTCCCCTATACCCGGGTTTCCCACACAAGGTGACTACCTCCCTATATTAGGGACCACAATGTAAGATGACTACCTCCCTATATCAGGGACCACAATGTAAGATGACTACTTCCCTATACCTGGAACCCTCACACGAGGTGACTACTTCCCTATACCTGGGACCCTCACACGAGGTGACTACTTCCCTATAACTGGGGCCCTCACACGAGGTGACTACCTCCCTATACCTGGGACCCTCACACGAGGTGACTACTTCCCTATACCTGGGGCCCTCACATGAGGTGACTACCTCCCTATACCTGGGGACCCTACACGAACAGACAGAGACAACCGATGACTCACACTACTTCATTAGCGTCCAGATCATTCTTAGCAGCTTCAATTAGCAAAGTCATCAAGGATGAATATCCTTCTTTCAACTGCAACTGGTTCTCTTTCGACAAGGATGGATTAGCTGAGGATACACAACAACCAGGAAACCAAATCTTATGAAAAAATTTACATATATAACAGTCCAAATACTCAATGTGAACAACACTTGGACATACACAGCTGAATCACACTTAAAGACCAACTCACTAATGAGACCACCTCAGTAACAGGCCCACTATTTCTCAGCCCTGGAAAATCCTGTGAAGTTCATGCATGAACCTCTACAATATCCATGACATGTATGCACACCTCCAAACACCCGCCCACACAGAGATATCGTAACAAAAATATGAGCATACACCGCTCTATACAAAAGCAACGCACCTTGAAGCTGTGTATTATCTGTACCACCGATTATAGTATCCAAGGCATGTTTTAGTAAAATGGAAAACGACTTGTCAGTTATGGAGCCAGCCACTTGAAGACCTTGCAGTACGAACGGGGAGAGGTCCATTTTGTTTCGCTCGGGAAAGTCCCAAGTAGAATTAAAATGGCTGCGGCAAATGAACTCGCTGAATCCTTGGGGACAGAAAACCTTTATGCCTTCTTCAATGTGGAAAAGAACAGTACCGACAAAGAAGTAGGTAATACGAGATGTCAAAAATAGTGTTTTATCCGAAATAATTCAATTTTGTTTTTCTTGTGTATAGATTACCAAAGCGTATCGGAAGAAGGCTCTGAAGTACCATCCCGACAAGAATCCCGGGGACAAGAAGGCAGCTGAATTGTTTCATAAGCTTTCCCAAGCCTATGACATACTAACGGACCCTGCTGCTAAAGCAGCCTATGACAACTGGCTCAAAGCCAGGGCAGCAGCAAAAGAGAGGAATGAAAAGCTGTCGGTCAAGCGAAGAAAGTTTAAAGAAGGTACATCAGTGTATAGGCCATTAGTTGTGTGTCACTTGCAAGTTCAGTCCTTGATGTGTACATTGTGTTGTGGATGCCACGTGTATGTTTGTGGTGTTTGTGTGTGTGTGTGTGTGTGTGTGTGTGTGTGTGTGTGTGTGTGTGTGTGTGTGTGTATGTGTTTGTGTTTGTGTGTGTGTGTGTGTGTGTGTGTGTGTGTGTGTGTGTGTGTGTGTGGCTCACTGCTGTTTTATGACACCACTCTTTAGAATTGGAGAGCAAAGAGTCACAACAAAGGCAGACTGTCATGGATGAGGTAGAAGCTACCAGGAGAATGCAGAAGGAGGTGAATTTTCTTCCTTGAGAGAGTTGTCTTGTTGTGTTGTCAAGTATGATAGCACCATACATGGTGTAGTGACCTCGCCTGGTCTGCTAGACCGGGTCAACTTGGTCACACCATAGGTATCTCGGGTCTATGGTCACACAACTCGGGTAAATTTGATGACACTTTCAAAAATGCCCTTGTAAACCAGACATAACACTGAATCGCTTTCTATTAGTACTGGGACAATTAATCAATAAATCAATAAATCAGTAAATCAATCAATTTTCATGTCACGTACATATCATTATTGTTAATAGTGCAAGAAAATGAATTTCTTGCAGGAAGAAACTAAACAAGTATAACAGGAAGCCACCCCACCCTAGTACACACAGCCTTCCTTCAATGGGTTTGACTATGTACTTTGGGGGGGACCTAACATGTGAAAGATAACACTCAAGGTTCTGCATCAAGCATATTGGGGACTGCACAGCCTAATGAAAGGGGAGGGATTTCCAGTTACGCCCACTAAATTACTTCCAGTGATTAATTGGATACATGGACTGATAATTGATTTGAAAATTACAGCTGATTCTTGGCACTGCTTTTATCTGTATATTATACTGTATGTATGTACAGTGCATATATACGTACACGTCTGGCCATACATCTGTGTGTACAGATTGAAAGACTCCGTGAAGAAGGAAAGAGGAGGATTGCAGAGCATGAGGAACAGTTAAGAAAGGAATTTTTGAAGACATCAGGTACGTACAGTAGGCTGCTTTGTGAAGGTTATCATTGTCCAGTATTGAGTCACTTCACATGGTGTATGGAGCTTTATGACAGTAGGGCCTCTTCACATAGTGCATGGAGCTGTATGACAGTAGGGCCTCTTCACATGGTGTATGGAGCTGTATGACAGTAGGGCCTCTTCACATGGTGTATGGAGCTGTATGACAGTAGGGCCTCTTCACATGGTGTATGGAGCTGTATGGCAGTAGGGCCTCTTCACATGGTGTATGGAGCTGTAGGACAGTAGGGTCTCTTCAAATGGTGTATGGAGCTGTATGACAGTAGGGCCTCTTCAAATGGTGTATGGAGCTGTATGACAGTAGGGCCTCTTCACATGGTGTATGGAGCTGTATGACAGTAGGGCCTCTTCACGTGGTGCATGGAGCTGTATGACAGTAGGGCCTCTTCACATGGTGTATGGAGCTGTATGACAGTAGGGCCTCTTCAAATGGTGTATGGAGCTGTATGGCAGTAGGGCCTCTTCACAGTGCTACAGTTACACAGCCCTATCCTGGTTTTGTACATTTTGTACATTGTATGTCTGGTGTGTGACCTGGTTCACATTCTGTGACAAATTCATCAATAGGTGTACAAAGGTCATGCTGTGTGAGCTGGCACATTGTCTGGTGTGTGACTGCTGTCTCAGTCCATACACTATTCTTACATCACACTAAGTAGTAAAGTGTCATAATCTCCGCTATTGGTACTCTAAAACTATAGATCCTCAAACAGAACAAGGTGAATCTAATGATGTTTTGCCAACGCTGAAGGTGGTTTGGAAGAGTAAGAAGACCGATGCCACCAACGGTGGCTATAATAAAGAAGTACTCGAGGAGATGTTCTCGAAATATGGGCCGCTCAATCATGTCTTAGTGTCTACCAAGAAGAACGGGAAGGCTCTGGTTTCATTTCAGCACCCGCTTGATGCTGTGAGTGTGTACACTACCTGGGTGAATGTCTGTATATACATACATATGTACATTTATCTGCAGTTCCTATTGTCATATATGTACTATGCATATAAGACGTTATGTAGATACGCATACAGCATACAAAATGCTGCATATCTTGTATGTGGATTAGATTGAGCTATGTAATATCTGTCGATTCATTCTGTTATCCATAAGGTCTGTGAATGTGTTGACTTGGCTGTTAATTCGTGTGGTTGTACACATAATATTATACGACAGTTTAGTACTTGAGTAGATGAAATTGGTCCTCCTTATAGCTGAGAGCTTGTGAAAATGAACAAGGTTTATCAAGCAATCCACTTCAGATCAAATGGATAGAAGGGCAACCATCAATATTTCCTTCAGAAGAACCGCTTCCACAGTCAAACCCTTCAAGCCACAATCCTACTGTTGTCGACTTTACGACAGTTCCATCTTCCTCACTCCCTGACAGTGAGAATAAGGACTACGAGAGCATCACACTGATGAGGATGAGGCAGGCCGAGGAAAGAAAAAGACTGGCAGAACAACTAGCAACTGATGACGATGACTTGTGATTAGTGTTACATATATTGTACCCCAATGTGTATATATGTACATGTATATCATTTGCTTGTATGTGCATGACTGTGCCACGTAATACAGATGAATGTATGTACACACAGATTCTTTTCACAAGTCATTAATGATGAATTTTTCCAATTTTTTCAATGTTGTACATACCTCCGTTGCCATGTACGTATATACTGTGCTACTGTTAGGGACTATGGATATGCTGTGTCTTGGACTTCAACTTGGACTAAAATTATAAATATTGTCACTGGCCACCGCAGCCAATCCAGTGTCCATGTGACACATCATCACATAAAACTAATGTATATACACCCTCCTGTAGGGGCTACAGACCTGATGGTGATCAATGAGATATGTTTTGTTGCTGGTCACCACAGGCTGCCCATTTTCCATATGACACATTATAGAGCTAAGCACCTTCTTGAACAGCTCATGGGAGGGGGGGTTGTCAACTTGATATGTTAACCAGACCTAGCTGATGACATGAGCTAAGGTATGAAACAATCCCCGTCTCTGTAGGTCAACTGTAACTCTAGCTACATTTGGAGGTGCTTGATATTTTTTCAATGTATGGGAGAGAAAACACTATAGCACCTTTTTGCATAACTCATGGGAGAGGGGGAGTGTTGAGATGATATTTTTACAAGTTCTAGCTGATGACATGAGCTAAGATATGAAACAATTTCCGTCTCTGTAGATAGCCCGTAACCTTAGCTACATTCGGAGGTGCTTAATATTCTTTCAATGTATGGGAGAGTATGGGAGAGAAAACGCTAAGCACCTTTTTGCATAGCTCATTGGGGAGGTGGTGTGTCTAGCTGATATTTTTACCACACCTAGCTGGTGATGTAATCTAACTTATGAAATAATCCCCATTTCCATAGATAGCCCATAACTCCACCTACATTCAGAGATGCTTAATATTTTTTCAATGTATGAGAGAGTATGGGAGTAAAAACTCTAAGCACCTTTTTGCATAGCTCATAGGGGAGGTGGTGTGTCTAGCTGATATTTTTACCACACCTAGCTGGTGATGTAATCTAACTTATGAAATAATCCCCATTTTCATAGATAGCCCATAACTCCACCTACATTCAGAGATGCTTAATATTTTTTCAATGTATGAGAGAGTATGGGAGTAAAAACTCTAAGCACCTTCTTGAATAGCTCATGGGAGTGGGGGTGTATCAACTTGATATTTCAACCAGATCCAGCTAAGGATATGAGCTTAAGTTATGAAACCATCCCTACCTCTGTAGGTCAACCGTCACTCTAGCTACATTCCGAGGTGCCTAATATTCTTTTGATGTATGGGAGAGAATAGGAGTGAAAACTCTAAGCACCTTCTTGAATAGCTCATGGGTGAGGGGGCATTTTGACTTCATATTTTAACCAGACCTAGCTGGGGATGTTAACCAAGTTATGAAATAATTCCCACTGCTATTGGTGAATTGTAACTCTAGCTACAATCCGAGGTGATGATATTTTTTAATGTATGGGAGAGAATAGGAAGAAAACCACTAAGCACCTTCTTGAATAGCTCAAGAGAGAGGGGATGCATCGACTTGATATTTTAACCAAACCTAGCTGATAACATGAGCTAAGTTATGAAACAATCCCCTCTCCATAGGTTAACAGTAACCCAGGCTACATTCTGAGGTGTATTATGTTTTTTTCAAAATGTGGATTTTCTTCACAGACTCATTTGTTATAAAGTGGAAAGGGAATTGTCTCAGAATTTAGTTCATGCCTTTAGCCAGGTCTGGTAAAAATATCAGGTTGACACATACCCACACCAATAAGTTATGCAAGAATGTGCTTAGTGTTTACTCTCCTATTCTCTCCCATACATTGAAAAAAATTAAGCACGTCCGAATGTAGCTAAGGTTACAGGCCACATATTGAGATAGGATTTGTTTCAGAATTTAGTTCATACTATCAGCTAGATTGGGTGAAAATATCAGCTTGACACGCCCCTTTTCCTATGAGTTATTCAAGAAGGTGCTTAGCATTTATTCTCTCCCATTCTCTCCCATACATTGAAAAATATTAAGCACCTCCGAATGTAGCTAAGGTTATGGGCCACATATTGAGATGGGAATGGTTTCAGAAGTTAGTCCATGCTATCAGCTAAATTGGGTGAAAATATCACGTTGACAAGGCCTCCTTTCCTATGAGTCATATGCAAGAAGGTACTTGGCATTTATTCTCCTATTCTCTCCCATACATATGTACAGTGAAAAAAATAATATTAAGCACCTCCGAATCTAGTTAAGGTTACGGGACGTGTATTGAAATGGGATTTGTTTCAGAATTTAGTTCAAGCCGGCAGCTAAATGATATTAAAATATCAGGTTGACACGCCCCTCTCCCATGAGGTATGCAAAAAGGTACTTAGCATTTATTCTCTCCTATTCTCTCCCATACATTGAAATAATATTGAGCATGTCCAAATGTAACTAAGGTTATGGGCCACATATTGAGATGGGAATTGTTTCAAAATTCAGTTCATCCTTTAGCCAGGTCTGATGAGAATATCAGGCTGACATGCCCACTCTCCAATATATTATGCAAGAAAGTGCTTAGTGTTTATTCTCCTATTCTCTCCCATACATTGAAAAATTATTAAGCACCTCTGAATGTAACTAATTAAAGTTATAGGCCACATATTGAAATGGGAATTTTTTCAGAATTTAGTTCATGCTATCAGCTACATAGATCGGGTGAAAATATCAGTTTGACACACCCCCTTTCCTATGAGTTATGCAAGAAAGTGCACGTGCTTAGCAAATATTCCCTCCTATTCTCTCCCATACATTGAAGAAAATATTAAGCACCTCCGAATGTAGCTAAGATTACGGGCCACATATTAAGTTGGTAAAGGTTTCAGAACTTGGTTTATGCCTTTAGCTAAGTCTGGTGAAAATATCAGGTCGACACACACCCTCTCCAATAAGTTATGCAAGAAGGTGCTTATAGCATTTATTCTCCTATTCTCCAATGTACATTCAAAAAAGAATCAAGCACCTCCAAATGTAGCTAAGGTTATGGGCCACATATTGAGATGGGTATTGTTTCAGAATTTAATCCATACTATCAGCTAGATCAGGTGAAAATATCTGGTTGACATGTCCCCTTTCCAATGAGTTATGCAAGGAGGTGCTTAGTGTTTATACTCTATTCTCTCCCATTATTTGGAAAAATATTAAATATGCCTAATTAAATACTCTTACATAAGATGTACATATGTATGTACACACGTACACAATAGAGTACATAAGTTATGGAACTCCAGTTCCACTACAAGAAAAGTAGAATACAATATATGTAATAAGTATTGATGTTTTGGGTTATCTGGTGTGTTATGCATTCAAAATCAGTAATGACCCCTTAATTGTAGCAATTAAAATTGTGATAACTTAAAATCTGCTATTGTTGCTGCTGCTGTAGTTCTTCATATTGTTACTGTTGTTGTTGTTGCTGCTGATACTGTTGTTCTTGATGTTGTTGCTGTTGTTGTTCTTGATAGTGTTGCTGTTGTTGTTGTTGCTGCTGATGCTGTTGCTGTTGTTGTTGTTGTTGTTCAATGTTGTGTACAAAGTCATCAGGTGGAAGGACCCTACACTGAGCAAACAGGTGTTCTTGGCGCAGTATACCAGTGAAGACCAGCTCTGGAGTGTACATGGCTGCAGGACAACGTAGAAAGGCACGTCAACAGCAAACCAGCTGCAGTGAAGATCTGACACAGAGTATTTGCCCCACCACCGCAATGGTCTCACCAAAGCTAGGTATGGTAGACACGCACAAGCCATTATAGTTCTGAACTGCTGAATGTAGCCCCATAAATGTGGCATTGTACAATGACCATTACTCTAGAGCATACATACACTTGAGTGCAGTAATGTACATATGTATGTAGTTGCATGATTAGTGGACGATATTTTGACAATTAGCCAGCAATTCTCCAATCAGTCCATATTCCTGACCATATGGTCCTCACAACTCTTGTAATACAATACTGAACGTACGTATTTTTGATTTGAAAAACATTTCCATTTCTTCACGGTTGTCTTCAAAGTCATTATCTCTGCAAATGATAACTAACGCCCGGTCCATGTCTGTCATGCTGGCCTGGTGGGGAGATTGGGGGAACTGGTGAGGTGTGAAGAGTGAACAAGAGGAAAAGAACGTACTGTCCCATCCAATACAGGTCGATACCATGAGTTCACTTCTTCTAAAGTCAAAAGCTGCAAAATCCAAATATTCAAAATAGCAGTTTACATACATACATATATACACACATACATACTGTACATACAGTATACAGAGATTAATACACACGTACATACACACATACAGCCTACTTTGATTAATAAACATATACATACATACATCTGTACATACCAAGATACTACAAGGGGCATATTAATATCTATATTAGTACTAACTGTATTAATTTCATTTTTACTTTTTGCACTCAATAAAAAGTAATGTATCAATTATTTCACAATAAGCAATAATTTATAATGGATGAAATGACAGGCATGAACGTAACATATATGTTTACTTCATCAATGCTTTTATATACACACACCGAACAGTGGGTATACGGCGGGTGCATCACCCAGTTACTCACATCACCTCCAGCACACTTGATTATTATCTTCAAGGTGGAATACTCTGGGACAACACTGCTCGTGGAATATACGCACAATCCCTGGAATACATACATATATACATATGTACATACCACATAAGTACATATATACAGTACATACGTACGTACATACCACAAATCATGTGGAATTGACATTGTGTCATACATGGGCACAGTACGTAAATACAACATTTATCATATATACTGTATATATAGTGCACATAGCAAGGACATGAAGTACGTACCTACTGTATATGTATGTACAGTATGTACAGTGTACATGTGTACATATACATACGTATGTACATAACATGCAGATCTGATACACATAAGGTGATGACTAATGTGCTCTCAACCACCCTACACGCACACCTTGAAGAGCTTCCGTCTTCGAGCTCTTTCCAAACTAGTCCTCAAGTTCATATCGTACAAACCTTCACTTCCAGAGTCCTCGAGGATGTAACCGCCCTCGTCTACAAGAATGGACGTCAAATGTGGTAATTTTAACATACAGTGAATTCCTGTTATTCTACAATCACTTTATCCACCAAACATTTATATTTGCAACTATGTACATAAATATTTCCCAGTACCATTATAATATACAAGTACCAACGAATATCCAGTTAATATGCCAAATCCATTAACCCACCTTACTACTTTTTGAAAACAAATTTTGGCGGATTAGTGAGAATGAGATTAATGAGAATTCATTGTATGTATGTCTTTACATACATATCAGTATATACAGCACATGTGGATTTCTGGCTGTACCCACTCACTCACCCACAAAGGTGCCAGCTGAGAAACTGTCATCCACCCATGAGCCGGACAGGATGTACCGACAGTGACACAGCCCAGATAAGAACTTCACTGTCCTTGAGATCTGGAAAACAATAATGTGTCGAATGCATACATACATACTGTACATACGTACATACTGTACATACGTACATACGTACATACAGACAGATAAGGGTCAATATAGGATAGAGACAGTCGTGATGGAACAGGATTGTGGAGCCTGGAAGTTCTGTCACTAACTGTCCATTTCCACATCCCATAAATCCTGCCTTTGTACAATTAACCAGGAAGTCAAAGAATAAGCTTCTCCTGATGATCTCTTCCTGGAATATTTTGATCTCTGATACATACATGTGGAATTCTTCATATGTAGAATTTATTTCAGATTCCCCAAAGGTGTGACAATCACTTACAAGCATAGACATGCAAGTGTACATACATACGTACGTACCTACGTACATTCAATATGTAACCATTCCACGTACACATGTAGATATATGCATAATTACCATACATACACACACACACACATATGTACACACAGAGACACACACCCATACCCACATACACACATACGTACACACACTCAGGCTAGATAGGATCTCAACTAATCCTGCGCTGACCCACAGCATGTCCACGTACTGCGCATGGGCTCCATATCCCACTCCGGCATGTACCGGATGGGCTAGGCCCGCAAGCAGCAGGGAAAGGTTACCATACGCAGGAAGCGGATGAATGGATGTACGTATGTACGTATATTACCTTATGTGCTACAATGTGTGTTGCCTCCTCAACATTCCCCACGACTGTACCCCCTAAAGACTCAACCACCTATAAAAGAGGGATGAATATACGTACATACACACAGTACATACGTACGTAGGTATGTACATAGTATGTAAATATGTTGCATGGTCCAG
>OZ026566.1:2623288-2660788 GCA_964020155.1 Chondrilla cf. caribensis
GTGTGTGTGTGTGTGTGTGTGTGTGTGTGTGTGTGTGTGTGTGTGTGTGTGTGTGTGTGTGTGTGTGTGTGTGTGTGTGTGTGTGTGTGTGTGTGTGTGTGTGTGTGTGTGTGTGTGTGTGTGTGTGTGTGTGTGTGCATGTGTGTGTCCTTGTGTGTATTTGCAACTCACTCCAATTGAAAACAGGGAGTTATTGTTATTCTCCGGAGCACTACAAGGTGCTAAGAACAGTTTGGGCCGATAGTCCTCTTCATCCTGCAATTGGTTGCTCTTGATACAGTTCAGGATCCAGTCGGGAGTGACAACCTTGATATGGAGGTCCTTGTGAGACTGGGTCCACTTGTACTTCGACTGTGAAGGTATCAAATGCAACATATACCATGTAAGTACATATGTATAGAATCGACAAAGATAGAGAACTGAACAAACATAATATGTACATACGTACTGGTACAGCATGTACGTATGTAGGGCAATGTGCTTATGGAGACACAATGTATACATACAGACACAATATAATATACGTACATCAAATACTTGTTAATTCGGCGTAATTTGTTTTCAAAAATATGGTGGATTAACGAGTTTGGCAAATCAATCGGATGTTAATTAGTAATTGTATGTTATATTGGTATTGCAAAATAATTGTGGCAGATTAAAAGGTTTGGCAGATGGTGGCGGATTAACAAATGTTTACTGTATAATATAATATGCAAGTATATGTGTAATACACATGATATGTACCAGTACCCACATCCATACATATGTATGTATGTATGTGGGTACTATAATCACCAATTTAGATTTTCCTGCATATTGGACTATGTGAGAACCACGCATCAACCAATACCAAGACACAGATAATCGTCCTGTTTCATCCCCCACCCCCCACCCCCCACCCCTGAAGTACTCTAATAAGTTTGAGACAGTTTGGCTGAGGTCTGCTTACGTGAAATGCCTCAACTGAATCTCAGCATAGCAATTCAAACGTGAGGGTGACATCAACAGATAAAGGACATGTTGAGTTTTACACACTCAAATACTACAGGTGTGTCCAAGTGAACAATCGAACACATTGTAACATCAGCAATAGCCATTACTGGACATTACACTTACCCAAGATCTACAAGAAGGTATGTACATGAATACATATGGGACTCACTGAATGTAAATCCATGATCAACAAATGTGTGCAATTCTTGTCCAACCTCTGCTGCCATTTTCCCCCATTGTAGACTGTCATGGACCATAATCGATCCTGGTCCTTCGTACACAGCTGCAACATGTGCATGTACCACAGTCAAGACCAGAATGACGGGAAGTCACGTCGCATGTGATCTACACTCATATGTAGTGTACAGTATTTGCCTGCACGTTTGTACAGGTATGAAATGTATACGTACGTACATACGTATGCATATAAAACTTATACACATCTACGAATGCCTGTCACACATGCATGGCTACATATGTATACTCAATACTCACAAACATTCAAATTCTAACAAGAGATAACATTTCAACTAAAATACACATGAATGTATTCACATATGTATGAATATACGTACATATTACATTTCACATGTATGAAAACTAATGTGAAGTGTAGAATCATAGGAATAGGTTCATCTTGCTAAATGTAGTGTGACATACATATACGTATGAGAAGGACAACGTGTATCATGTCATACTTCATGGGATGCACGACACCTACCCTTGAGGAGCAAAATGTGAGTCCACTGAACAAACTCTTACGCTTGATTTGAAAAGGCTCAGTACTGGGATGACAGTCAAGGATGCACTGCGATACAATGGCTGTTCACTCATATCTACACATGCATGCACTGTAACACACAGGCAACCATTACAAGTGTAAGCAACATGTACCCTCAAATGCATTAACACTTTAAACGGTTGCTAAATCTTGTAACTAAATGTATGTGATACAATGATGTTGTTCCAATTCTCAATCGACACTGCAAAATATCACAACACACACATATCACGGCCTGAATAACAATATTCTGTTTTGCTGGCAGTAAACACACAACAGTGTAATAGCATGTGTGCCGTGTGGTACATCTCTACCACCTGCTATCACACCAGGAAGTGCAATCTCATGGCAACCAGCAGATGTGCTAACATTACACATAACAGGTCATACTGCTGGTGACAACTACACACATACTTATACATACATACATATATTAAGACTGGGATGATTAATCATAGGATTATCATTGATTAATATGATTATCTCCAATACTGGAAGTAAATTGATTAAGCATCGGAAGCAATTACGTATGTGAGTAGAACAGGGAGCCCCCCCACCTTATTACCCAGAACCTTCACTCCATGGGTTCAATTTTGTACTTCAAGAGTACCTGAAATGTGAAAAGGACTCTAAAGACTCCACATCATGACCAAAGGCTGACTACTAAGTCTAATCAAGTGGGAGTGGTTTTTGGTTATGCCCACTCAATTATTTCTGACAATTAATCAATTGGTTACTATGCATTGAAAATGGATTTGAAAATTACAGTTGATTTCTAGCTCTGGTACGTACATATGGTCAAATTATACAAATTATGTGCAACAGTATACAGGTGTATGGTCTTCAGTGTATATGTTATAATATGTGTCAGTGCTGAGGCAAAGGGGCTGCAATACACACACTGCATGTAACAATAAGCATGGTGAAGGTACAGTGGAACCTCTCTATTACAAACCTCTGAATTGCAGTAACCTCTATAATAAGGACACCATTCTGTGTCCCAGTGTAGTACTGTAGTGTATTAAGTGACCTCTGAATTGAGGAAACCTTTGTAATAAGGACTAGAATTAAGGTCCCAAAGTGTCCTTAATAGAGAGGTTCCACTGTATTACATTATGTGCAGTTCACAGAGGATACAGCAATGGGGCTCCACACTTCTGGGACAGCAGGACCCACTGTGAAGACACTATTACAGGCATGTGGGTGTCTCCTTCCAAGACTATGTCATCGGTAGCGGCTGAACGGTCACAAACTATCACGTCTACTAGCTCAGTACAGTAATACTCCAAAGAACCTTCTTCTTGTCGCAATATATCCTTGATCTACGGTTAAGGTAATGGAAATGGACGGACCGTTCAAAATAGCATATGGTATATACCATACCATCATACCATACTAGTACTGTACCGGACATGTACCTAACCGTTTCGACGTTGTCGACAGCATCTTTGGCAAGGTAAATACGAAAATCTTTGAAAATTCCCATAAATAGAATTCAGTACGCAAATTAGAAAGATCTCGCAAAGGTATTTCGGAGGATCTCTGACCTGTCCGATTCAATTCACACTAGCCGCAACTTCAGACGCCATTTTATAGGGTTAAGTCCAAGGTTCCAATCCGATTCCAAAAGTAGACTACGGTTGGAAGTGGCTATTGGGCCATGGACCGGCAGATTTCTGCATACACTGACTCACGTACGGTCGGGTGCATACCATTGCTTTACGGCTTCAGAACTGCCCTGGGTTCCTCTGTGGCCAGTTTCCGAAAGGGATTACTTCGATAGATGAAGAAAATATCTGAATATCGCCCATAGACTGGAAGTAGAATGGATTTGAATGACTGTACTCACGACATAGAGGTCTTACTAGACGGCACATCCAAGCTATCCACGGGTTTAGAAACGTTGAAACTCCAAAATGAATCTATGCTCAGAAGTCTGTCTACGGAAGAGGATGCGAATAGTAGTGAGTACATATTGATACCGTCACTCTAGAATCGGCGGCCCTTGAACTTGATGTCCTCATTATTTGAGATATTGGGTTTATTGCCCCCACTCCCACCAACGGTTTGAACCATCATGCGATATGGGGATTTATCTTGTGCTACAACACGCGGTCTTTGACCTACCTCATGTGCATGAGTGCTTATGTAGTGGTGGTACTGGCTACACTGTATGTGAATATGCAGTGTTTTTCATACACACACATGCATGTACACACACACACACGCACACACACACACACACAACACACACACACACACACACACACAACACACACACACACACACACACACACACACAACACACACACACACACACACACACACACACACACATACACACACACTAGTTTACATAATTATTGGCTATTATTATAATTAACTATGTGTCCCTGTTTGTATCATAGATTACATAACCATTGTGAACAGAAATGTACGTAGGTACCAATGTACATTGGAACCTCTCTTTTAAGGACACCTTAGGACCTTAATTTTCCTCCTTATTACAAACATTTACTTGATGGATATGTCATGTTTATACACTACAGTACTACTATGAGGCATAAATTGATAAATTATGTTCTTTGTAGAGATTTAATTGAATCAAAGGTTTATAATAGAAAATTCCCACAAGTCCTGAGTTAGTCTGTTACAATTATGGCTATGGTAGTTTATCCTATCTTGGAGGCCTCCAGCAATGAGGCTACTGTAGTGCGTAGGTGCCCTGATGTTTGACCAGTGTCTTAATCATTGTAGGGAAAAGTGAAGTGTCTGCACTTGTAGCTGAAGAGAAGAAGACACAGCTTCAATCGTCCTTGTCAAGGCTTAACAATGGCATAACAGATGTAAAAGTTAGTCCAATCAATACAATAGCACCGTTCTGGCACAGCTGTAATTTCTATGTACTGCATGTGTATGTGTGCATGTACACTCACAAGTTTCTACATACATAACAGCTGTTAAAATGTGTTTCTAGACATTTTAACACCTAGGTCTGTGTCAGTTACAAGGTTTTTACTGAGTAATTTGCTGTAGCTGTGAACCTCGACATGATGGTATTATTGTCTGTGTTTAATTAGTTTCTTTTAGTATTGGCAAACTACCTCAGTGACATTGAAACAGACAGACACAAACTCCAGGCCCAAGTCAAGAGACTGTGTGAGGAGAATAACTGGTTGAATAAGGAACTTGAGGAGGCTCAGAAACACCTCCAGGAAGCAGAAGTGGAACTAGCACAACTGAGGGAGGAGAAGGAAGGTCTGGAATTCAAGGCTTCTCTAGCTAGAGATGACATACATGGTGTGAGTATGTGCTTGTGTACAAGTGCATGTGGTGTGTGTGTGTGTGTGGTGTGTGTGTGTGTGTGTGTGTGTGTGTGTGTGTGTGTGTGTGTGTGTGTGTGTGCGTGTGTGCAAGTGCATGTGGTGCGTGCGTGTGTGCGTGCGTGCGTGCGTGCGTGCGTGCGTGCGTGTGTGTGTGTGTGTGTGTGTGTGTGTGTGTGTGTGTGTGTGTCTGTGTGTCTGTGTGTGTGTGTGTGTGTGTATCTGTGTGTGTGTGTGTGTGTGTGTGTGTGTGTGTGTGTGTGTGTGTGTGTGTGTGTGTGTGTGTGCCACATATAGTATCACATACATATGTATACTCTTTACTATGGTGTGTGGTTGTACGTTCTTCATATAGGCGCATACATCACAAATGACTACCAGGCAGGACCTGTCCTTTGACATGGACACAACTGATGAAGATGGTGTGATGGACCACTCCAGAGGAGAGAAGGAAATGTCTGACGGTGATAAGAGCAAAGGTTCTCAGGACAGCCTTGACAAGGAAGCGAATAGTCTGGCAGAAAAACTGAGATCTCTCCACAGTAGAGTCATGCAGCACATACACCAGGTGGGATCACATTGGTCGAGCAATACATAGTATTGGCATATACTTGTAGTAGTGGGACATACTGTGTCTACATACGTTTAGAGGGTACTTTACCAGTCAGCCATATACTCATGTACAGTATATCCTGTATTTACATATAAAGTGGTTTATGTACATATATCATGAATTCTTACACTCTATGTAAGCCTGAAGTATTGTAGTACAGTATTTGTAGTACTGTACTTGTCATAGAATAGTCTGTATTTGAGGATTATGGTTAGCTGTTGTTAGGTGTATCCTGTTCTCCTACCAGGGTCACCATGAAGTGGCCACAACACTCTGTAAGCGAACCATTAAGGAATTGGAAGCCACCTCAGGTCATTTCAGTCAGGATATTGCCACTGTGCTCAGTATATTGGCAATAGTGTATAAGTAAGTGTGTGTATGTGTGTGTGTGTGTGTGTGTGTGTGTGTGTGTGTGTGTGTGTGTGTGTGTGTGTGTGTATGTGTGTGTGTGTGTGATGCTACAGCATTAGAATTGAAATGCTTGCATTTGCAGCACATACACCAGGTGGGATCACATTGGTCCTGTAATACGTAGTATTGGCATATATTTATAGTAGTGGGACATATGGTATCTATGTACATTACTGTTTACACTACTAAATTGAAATTGATGCTCCCTGGTTGTACAACACCTGCTTGTTCATCTGCAGTAAAGTACACATTCCATGTTATCTGCAGAGACCAAGGAAAGTATAAAGAAGCAACAGAACACTTGAAGGATGCTTTAGCTGTTAGAGAGAAAGTTGCTCCAGATAACAAACCAGCTGTAAGCATACATGGATCTAATGGAATTTCATTTTCAAGTCTAAATGTCTTGCGTATCATGTGTGTGTGTGTGTGAACACACACGCACACACACACACACACACACACACGCACACACACACACACACACACACACACACACACACACATACACACACACACACACACACACACACACGCACATACACAACCTTACACTTTGTACACTATGTCATTACTCCCATGTATGTCACTCATTCAGCTTGCTGCTATACTGAACAACTTGGCCGTTGTTCGTGCTAAGGCTGGCAATTATAGAGAAGCAGAGAGTTACTGCAGGAGAGCTCTGGAAATCAGACAGAAGGTAAGGATTGCTGAATCCTCCGATGTACATATTCATGTACAAAGTGTTCATCCCTGGCTTGTGCTTGCCAATATGTAGTGTGACCATGTACCTTTCCAAGTAGGTTTTCTGGTCCATAACACGAACCACAACTTGTGATGTCCTGACTGCTTTGATTGAATGTGTTTGTTATTTTTGTGACTTCATGTCTGTCTGATTTGAAGCAAGGCTGAGTCCCGCTACCCTTCATGCCTGTGTGCTTCAACACATGACGTGTGTGTAGTGGCATGCCTACAGGTACATGCATGGCTAAGGATATAGTATATACTGTAACACCACAGGGTAGTGCATGCAGGGAGGATGTATTCTGTGAACAGTGGTGTGTACGTGCACTACTTGAGAATAGACATCAACCACAGTGCTGGTAGTTGACTAGCTTATCTACTCTCGATGTCCCTCCATGGCAGATCCTGGGAGCCAACCACCCGGATGTGGCCAAGCAACTGGCAAACCTGGCCGTCTTGTGTCAAAATCTAGGCAAATACGAAGAGGTTAGTGAACACTGCTGTAGGGATTTATGTAGCTGTGTTGATCCTGTGTGATGGCTGAACCAGGGCAGCCATTCATGACAGTACTCGATATTGCAGCTTCCCTGCCTGATTCAGCATATGCAGTCCAACTTGCTATATACGTAATACCTTGAATGAGACATATACATCCAGTATACATGTTATATATCCATGTGTGCATGTGTACTGGATGCGTACGCCTTACCTTGTGGATATTGGCTGCAGGTTGAGTGGTACTATCAGAGAGCACTTGAGATCTATCAAACAGAGTTGGGACCAGAGGACCCCAATGTTTCCAGAACAAAGAATCTACTGGTAAGGAACCTCGATGTATTGCTGATATTGTACCACATTCACTGTGTGTGTGTGTGTGTGTGTGTGTGTGTGTGTGTGTGTGTGTGTGTGTGTGTGTGTGTGTGTGCATGTTTGTGTGTGTCAGTGTGTGCATGCGTGCATGCATGCGTGTGTGTACCTTGTACTCCTTGTATGTACATATATACTGTTTAGGCGAATTGCTACCTGAAGCAAGGCAAGTACAAAGCAGCAGAAATACTATTTAAAGAGGTGTGTACATATGTAGTATGCATGTACAGTATCTACTAAATGTCCATATGTGCACATGTGTATGTACGTATGTACGTGCGTACATATACTACTCATACTACGTTGTTATTATTGTGTGTGTACATGCCTTAAGTATGTATGAAGAATATAGTTAATTCCCACTATTTTACCACAAATAATTTGGTGGATTAATGAGTTTGATGGATTATCTGGACAGCTGATACTGTTTGTATATTATATTTGCACTGAAATGAGGTTGGGCCGATAAGACAGTGGCAGATTAACAGGAATTCACTGTACATTGCTTCTGCGTTTTTACATACATCTGTTTTTAAAATGCTGCATACACCTCTTGTACAAACAAGTCTTGTATAGTGTTTGTGTGCATATGCACTGTACATACAGTGCTGTATGAGCACAGTGTTACTGATTTATGTGTGCATTTGTGTTTACCTGTCGGGTCAGATTCTCCAAACAGCCAATAATTCTGAGAAGTTGAATGATTCGGACCACGTCCTCACTCCTCACACCCCAACAGGAGGGTCTCAGAACCTCTGGTCGATGGAGAGTGGTAGCCCAGGACAAGAGAGGAAGTCTGCTGAGGGTGGATCAAAGGATGTGTCCTATACCGAACATGGTAGCTGGCACCGATCTGACAGACAAGCCAACAAGTAAGTAATGAATGTTTTACCCGATACAGGAGACCTCCATGCACAAGAGGACACACATATCAATGCTTGCACTTGTGTGTTTTATGGTTCCTATGTGCAGTGTACATACATATGTCTAGTATGAATATTTGTGCATGCGTGCATGCTATTATCGGTATGTATGCATGATTTATAAACAGGCCATCAGTCTCTGAAACACTTAAAAACTTGAGTGAGCTTTGTAGAAGACAAGGTAAAGCAGATGCTGCTTCTGTCCTGGCTCAACTAGCATCATCTTCTAGGAAGGTTGGTATGTGCAATATAGATGTATATTCCAATTGTCATATTGGTGGATGTCGCCTATCGTAGGGACTGAACTCTGAACAGAGAGCCAAAGTGGACCAGGTCCTTGATCACCAGGAGAAGGTGAATACTGAAGATGATGATGATAAGCATTCTGTTGTCAGCCAACCTGCTGTGAGCACCTCAAGACGATCACCCAGTCCTGTTGTGATGAGACGCAACTCTAGTATGGTGCGTGATGCCATGTACCTGTGTGTGTGTGTGTGTGTGTGTGTGTGTGTGCGTGTGTGTGTCTGTGTGTGTGTGTGTGTGTGTGTGTGTGTGTGTGTGTGTGTGTGTGTGTGTGTGTCTGTGTGTGTGTGCTTGCATGTGTTTGATGTAACTCTTTCATATGATCCATACATTTATGTACATACATACATATGTGTCTTACCTTGTGGCGTGCAGTGTTAAAACAATTTCTCTATTCCAGAGCCGTGGTTCTGCTAATCGACGGTCCATTACTCAAAACATTAAGAAACTGTTTGGCTTCAAGCAGCCAGATGGAGGGTAGGGAAGCACACATTTACAGAGAAGCACTTGTCATTATTCTATTACACGTACACACACTCACATGTACTGAACCAATCACTGGTTACACACATACACACACACACACACACACACACACACACACACACACACACACACACACACACACTCAAGTGCACACACTCTTCTATTAACAAATTACACACGCTTATTCCTACAAAATATAGTTTCTACCATTTCTTGTGTCTCATCTCCTTTCTTTTTGCAGTGTACTGAAAGTATCCCCACGAGGAAGTATGGACGGTGAGTTGCTGGACCCTCCTGACTCCTCCCCCTCAACCAAGCCAAGGAATCGGGATAGTCCATCCCCCTTGAGAGGAACACATAGCTCCACACCAAAATCAAATGAAGTCGATTCATGACGAACAACCATTTTATCTCTCAATACATGAATTGATAGCAGCAGCAATCAAATAATGTAACTGCTGTGTATACATGTAATATAAGTGGTCATTTAAGTTAATATTTTCTGTAAAATGTTGATAATAGTTACAAATAATAGCATTTATAGTAAAATGAAGGTGGAGAGCACAATCAACACCAACGTTAACCGTAGTTTGGATCATGTAGTAACCTTAACCTTGTCCAACATTTGAGATCAAAATCTCACCAGTATGAAGAAAAGATGGTTATATGGGGAAACTTGAGGGGCATCCATCCCCAATGTGATAATGATTGCGCTATTGAATGTGACAAATAAGGTCATACATGACTTTGCACTTTTATGTTAATTCAATCAATACTGATATCATTATGAAAACAAATTGTATAGTGCACTTCATCCTCCTCCGATCCCTCACACAGACAATGTAAGATTTGTAATGACCAAATTATCATACAATCAATATAATTACATGTATTTGTATGTAAATATCCACATGCATATATATATATATTATATATATATATATATATATATATATATATATATATATATATATATACAGTATGGTATACATAATTTATGGATTGTATGAACTACAATAATAGTCAGTACAAGTGTAATCTTAGTTTCTGTTGAAGACACATGGCAGTAGGGTCCTGGTGAATATTCTCCTTATCTGTCCCTAAGTTTTTTTGAGACTGAGGTTCTTAGTAGGAGGAGGACTAGGAGAATCTTCCTTGATGAAATTCTTACATAATATCCTAGCCTGATAGGAGTGACATTTGGGTATATTCTATATTACGAGGAACAAGAGAAGACCCAAGTTCAAATAAACACTGGTCACAAGACTAACTGATGGTGTGTATGTCCAATGTAATTCCCTCATTTCCCATGAGCTATGCCAGAAGATGTGCAGCCTTCTTCTGTGTATTCTCTCCCATACATTGAGAAATAGTAAGCACTTCTGTATGTAGCTGGGGTTACGAGCCACGTACAGAGATATGCTGTTGACCTGTCAAATTGTAATGCTGATCACCACGGCCTCTCCAGTACCCATGTTGTGCATCATAGCACAAATTTTGATGTATTTACACCCTCCTATGGCTGGTATGGACCTTCTGGTAACCAACAAGATATGTTTTGTCATCAGTCATCATAGTTGCCCGATGTACATATGATAGATATAATAATACATCTACTTTAGTATGTGTAATATAGGTGCTCTAGTCATCACTGTGACAACGTGCACCCAGGTGATTTACATTCTGTTGCTGGTCACCATGGGCTGCCCAATATCCATAGCAAACTCAACAATGCAAATACTGATCCATGCACACCCTCCTGAATGTGTTATGTACCATGTGGTGACCAGCTGGGAAATCATGTCATATTTGATGCTGATCACCATGGTCCCTCCATTGTCAATGGGATGAATCATAACACATACTGATGTGTCACACACACACACACACACACACACACACACACACACACACACACACTCACACGTGCACATGCGCATACTCTCACACATGCATGCATGTACACATCCAGTACATACCCACACCCATGTACTGCATCAATGTGTACTCATGGATAACCAGATACGTTTTAGTCAAGATGTAGTTAGCTATTATACTTAACCATGCAGATAATACGACTATAGATAATACTCACGACTGTAAATATTGTACATACTGTATAATATTATTATAATAATTTGTTACTTATACATGTGAATCAGTTTGTATGTGTGAAGGATCGGAGAAAAGTATAAAATGTAATTTATAATAATTATAATTATAATTTATTGGGTTTCATAATTGATTAAAATCAGTCTACTAAAAAGTGACAAGATACATGACAACAATAACACCACAGATCAATATGAGGACTACACACAACACAACATGGTCTTAAGAGATGGGGTAAGAACTCATTTGTCACATTTAATAGCACAATCATCACTACATTGGGGATGGATGCCCCTCAAGCTTCCCCATAACCATCTTTTCTTCATACTGGTGAGATTTTGATCTCAAATGTTGGACAAGGTTACTACGCGATCCAAACTTCAAATGACACAAGGAACACGACACGTCAACAGCTTCTTGGTTACTAGATACAGTGAAATAGATCAGAAGATAGTAAACTTCTGTACTTCAAGCTCACCCAAAGTTCTCTCGCCATCCTTGTCACAATACAAAATGCATACAAATTTGTAACGGTGTACACACACAACACATGTACACCCACACCTACACACACAATAGAACAAGCATGTGAATAAACACAGGATACATAGTCACCAACCCATCTGCTAGTTGATACAATTGCTTTAAGTTATCACGTTGTTCCTTGAGTTTTGGTGGAATCATGGATCTTTGTAATTTACCCCCAATGAGGGCTATTGAAGGATGCAGAGGTAGGAATGGCACATTGGTAGGATCCTCTTCTATTCCTATTCCTCTTTGTGCTGGATATATCAGGCAATGTGATGGGATCTGGTTCCATTGACACATTTTATCATACGTCTGACGTGTGATAATCTCTCTATTACGGTGCACTGTCCTAGAGTTGATAGCAGTAATATAAGTTATTGTGTGTGTGTGTGTGTGTGTGTGTGTGTGTGTGTGTGTGTGTGTGTGACAGTGTGTGTATGTGTACGTGTGCACATATGCATGTGAAATAAGCACATACAGGTATACATACAATATACTAACTCTAGCAGTATCTGTCTAGCTTGAGACTGAAGTCTTTGAATGGCTGATCCACTGAACACAGTGCCTTCATTGTTGGCTAAAGCATTATTCACTGCATTTCGTAAGCTATTCACCTGTACACAGCACGTATATGGAAAGAAGAATCTATATTACACTAAGCAACTTCAGTTGATTCTCACATTCAAGATTAATATTCACACAGACACACATGTATTGAATACAGTATTTGAGCTGCAAACCTTATAAATATCTTGATCAGTGATGGCAACATCAAAGGTAATCTCCATATCATGCTGTGGGTAAAGAGGCTCTCCAGTAGCAGGATCACAGCCCAGACCACACAAGGCACCAATGTACAACTGGTGTACCTTGTTTGTCCTGCCATGTGCAAAAAATCATGTTCAAGAGCATAATAATGTTGACTGTATACACACACACACACACACACACACACATACACAAACACTCACACACACTTTCACGCACACTTTCACACACACACATACACAAACACTTTCACACACACTTTCACACACACACACACACACACACACACACACACACACACACACACACACACACACACACACACACAGTACCTTAGTTCAGCTATGGGGCAAAATATCAAACTCATCAAAGATGGTAGTCCTTTCAGACTAGGCAGCAAAGTTGTATCCCTAGAGGCAATAGAATACCAGTGTTGTGAGGATGGCTACTACTAGTAGAAGGGTATGGGGGAACATATAGTTCACAGATATAAATAAAGATGCATCTAATACAATACAATAGTACATTTTCTACAGTAGAGCCTTCAAGAACTGACACTTTTGGGGGATGATGAGAGTCAGTATACAGAAGATTGTCTTGTTATAAAAGGTTTTCAAAGTTTAGGAATGAGACAAATGTGTCCTAGAATGAGTTGGGATTGAAGAGGATGTTGGACTATGGAGATGCTGGATTATGCAGAGTCCACTGCACTCACAATAGCCATTATATCCAGCAACACTACGAACCCCCCATAGACAACAAACCTGACTAAAATGACATTTCCTGAGGGATTAACTGCAACATGTGTAGCAACCATCAACCGGTCATGTTTGAGGTTGGTCTCACAGTCTAGAGTGACTGAGTTCACAGAATGTCTATCTACACGAACCTTCCTACAGTAAACAGTAAAAATCCACAAGTACGTATGTGAAAATACTTGTCCATGTAATGGTCACATCATGTGGATGTGTGTGTGTGTGTGTGTGTGCGTGCGTGCGTGTGTGTGTGTGCGTGTGTGTGTGTGTGTGTGTGTGTGTGTGCATGGGCACCATATGTGCATGATATGTGTAGATGAGAATGTGGATTGTGGGTGTGTTGTCTACATAGATGCATAGCGTTTTAATAGAATTCACTGTTCAAGCAGCAATACATGCATGCAGTGTCTAAACACGTTTCTGCTCACTTTCGTCTCCCAACTGTGGTTAGTGGCAAAAAGGACACTTCATGAGGGTGGGATGGACCCTTCAAGGTAACCTTGGTAACCCTTCCCATGCTGGACGGGTATCTACCAGTCTTCTGTGGATCCGTGAACGGTTGGTTGTCTGTACTCCACTCCACCTGAGTAGCTTCCATGATATTCTCTAGGAGTTTACTACCTCTGGTGACACTAGTTCTGTGATGTCCACTAAACTTTCCCCGTTCCTCCTGTTCAGCAACTGCTCTTGCTTTCTGTGAGTAGTGCACATACATGAGTAGACCAAAAACACACACACACACACACACACACACACAAAAAAAAAAAAAACAAAAACAATGCAGCTACCCTTCCTAATCTAAACAAACTCACCCTTGATACATAAGGTTCCTCAACAACTTCAGATTCAGCAAAGCCCTCATTCCTGAGAACATCGTTTATCATGATGTGGCAGTACTCGGATGTGTCATAGAGAGCTATGCGCAGCTGACCCTCCACTTGAGAGAATATCTACACAGCCACCACAGAGAAGTGGGGAGTAGGGGACACAACACAACATGTAATGATACTGAATGACAGTAAAGAAAGATAGACAAAGACATACATGCACAATGATGTGCAACACAATACATTCACAATCATCCAAAGACACTATACTATTCATACGTCAGTGGAGTATTATTGGCAACAATGTTCTCATAGACACTCCATACTATGAAGCTATAATACTTATATTATAGATATATGCATACTGTGTATGGTTGTGTAGTAGAGTACTACTGTATGATGCTTCAAGATAAATCGTGTCCTACTATGTGGTGCAGTACTGTTGGTTCCATCTTGGAGAATGGAGTGTACATTGGCAAGTGTGCAATGGATTCATATCCTAGTAACTAACATTGGCCACGAGCACTTTATCAGCTGTGAGCTCCAGAAACCTAGCAAGGGCTTGCTCTGTCCACTGACCGTCTGATGACAATCTCAAGGAAGGACGAATGCCAATGAGACAGAACTCAATAGCCTGTAATGAGAGGAAGGGTCAGTAAAGGAGTACTGTATGTTTGTACTTGTACTATTGTACGTGTGTGTGTGTGTGTGTGTGTGTGTGTGTGTGTGTGTGTGTGTGTGTGTGTGTGTGTGTGTGTGTGTGTGTGTGTGTGTGTGTGTGTGTGTGTGTGTGTGTGTGTGTGTGTGTGTGTGTGTGTGTGTGTGTGTGTGTGTGTGTGTGTGTGTGTGTGTGTGTGTGTGTGTGTGTGTGTGTGTGTGTGTGTGTGTGTGTGTGTGTGTGTGTGTGTGTGTGTGTGTGTGTGTGTGTGTGTGTGTGTGTGTGTGTGTGTGTGTGTGTGTGTGTGTGTGTGTGTGTGTGTGTGTGTGTGTGTGTGTGTGTGTGTGTGTGTGTGTGTGTGTGCGTGCGTGCGCGTGTGCACTTTTGTGTATACGGACATAACCTGTTTTGGGTATTCCATAACTTCTCCTGGCACTGTTCTCAAAGTATTTATAGCGACCAGCTCATCATTTCCAAAGTCGACAAAATTCACCTACGAACAAATAAGTGTACTTACAGCAAATACATACATACTGTACTAACTGCATATCAGCCTGCAAGCATGCACACGGTCCTATACAGTAGGTCTCAACTGTAATAAATGGTTGCTTCAGTTAGCAACCTCCCACTGTATCCAGTGTACACTGACTCAACTCCACCATATGTTTAGTCTGCAATCACCACACAATACTTGCATACCAAACCATCACTCAGTGGGCCAATTTGCCAACGAGGTCATGTGCCATTTTGAGTACAAGTCATCAATACACACAGTATTTATACAAATGTGGTACAGTGCAATGAACACATAGTGTACATAGTATGTACAGTACATACATTTTGGCCCCCCATAGAGACATTACACAAACCTATGCCTCTCACAACCCTTAGTTCCTTTGAAATTTGAATGTTGCCTCCCTCCCCCCACATTCTAACCGGAGGCTGCACCACCCCCCCCCACACACACATTGTCAAAGTTCAGCCAGTCTCCCTCGCTCACCGCAGCTATGCTGCTCTGCATCATCACAGAGGTCACTTTAGCTCTGTAGAGTTGGCCGGTTAGGGAGTACGGGGCCAGGCAGCACTGACCAACCAGATTTTCAGGAGCCACTAACAGCGGCTGCAGCGACGATTGGTGAGCATTGATATCATGGATCAGTGCATTCAGCTCATCCAGTTCGGAGAACCCCACCCGCTGACCCCAGAAATGAGATGGGTCGATCACCTCAGTTACAACAATACTCATTTCACCGATCTTTGGAAGCACCTGAGGCTTGAAATCTCTCAGAACATGTTGTTCTCTGCTTTGAAGTTCCCTGCCACTGGAGCCACAGGAGAGATCAGAATATGTACGTGTATACACACATCTAGTTTTGTTTCTGTGAATTGCACATACTATTACCAGTTGTCTACACTCGAACACACAAAAAATGAAGATGAATTCACATAATATTCTCATGCTCCACATTGATTCCCACCTGTTGATCCAGTAATCAGTATCAAACATTAGCTGCTATTATTTATCAGTTATTGGAACATTGCTACTCAGTACACCACGAACTATTAAATGTATACAGCGGAACCTCTATTACAAACCTCTGAATTGCAGAAGCCTCTGTAATAAGGACACTATTCTGTGTCCCAGTGTAGTACTGTAGTGTATTAAGTGACCTCTGAATCGAGGACACCTCTGTAATAAGGACTAAATCAAGGTCCCAAAGTGTCCTTAATAGAGAGGTCCCACTGTAGATATTCATATAAGCTATTGGATAGTGTTCAATTTGACAGGATCAATCCAGGAATCTTACAGTGACACCACATACCAATGAACACAGCCCTGGTTAACCAGCCACACAGTATACTGTGCATATCACAAGCACCACAAGACACCTCTGGGATTGGAAGGAGTCTCACCTCATGCTGGGTCCCGGATCCACGTAGCTGGACTTTTCACAGGTGTACAGAGTCAGGGCAACTCTGAGCTGTCTCAGCTTCAGTGCGGCATACACATCTGGAAGGACATTGTGTGACTGGACGCGATCTTCTATCACATGTCCATGAGAAGGACCGGGCCTAACAAATTCTACAAACATCCTACGGAAGAGGAAAGAGTCAAATATAGTCATCATAATACCCAAAGGTGTGTTCATGTACATACTTTTACAATATGATCATATAATGACTGCCAACACCACATGTATGTTATATGCATATAAGAGACTTTACTAACAGACTCTCCAGATAGAGGCATATGTATGTATGTACATGGTATACTAGAATAAAAGCTACATACGTACATATATGTATGTTACGTACAGGTCAACACTACATACGTACGTACATTACGCAGTACACACGTACACGTACTTGCCATTTCTTTCAAAAGTCAGTGATTTTCCCCTCTTGACTTCATTCTGTTCGAACATCTGGCAAATGGCACCTCTGTACTGCTTAGGGTTGGGTGGTAGGCCACTGACCTAATGCACACAGTTGTGTGACATTATAAAACATATGTACTTTGTATACGAGTTGTATAGATGAACTCCCGCAAGTCATATTATGTACAGCCACCAATAGAAGCCAATGGTATGTCCCACACAAAATATACGTACTCCACCTTGTACCGTTCACGTACCACTCTCCCTAGTATAGTTCACGCACCACTCTCCCTAGTATGGTTTACGTACCACTCTCCCTAGTATGGTTCACACACCACTCTTCCTAGTATGGTTCACGTACCACTCTTCCTAGTATGGTTCACGTACCACTCTCCCTAGTATGGTTCACGTACCACTCTCCCTAGTATGGTTCACGTACCACTCTCCCTAGTATGGTTCACGCACCACTCTTCCTAGTATGGTTCACGTACCACTCTCCCTAGTATGGTTCACGTACCACTCTCCCTAGTATGGTTCACGTACCACTCTCCCTAGTATGGTTCATGCACCACTCTTCCTAGTATGGTTCACGTACCACTCTCCCTAGTATGGTTCACGTACCACTCTCCCTAGTATGGTTCACGTACCACTCTCCCTAGTATGGTTCACGTACCACTCTCCCTAGTATGGTTCACGCACCACTCTTCCTAGTATGGTTCACGTACCACTCTCCCTAGTATGGTTCACGTACCACTCTCCCTAGTATGGTTCACGTACCACTCTTCCTAGTATGGTTCACGTACCACTCTCCCTAGTATGGTTCACGTACCACTCTCCCTAGTATGGTTCACATACCACTCTCCCTAGTATGGTTCACGTACCACTCTCCCTAGTATGGCTCACACAATACTACACACACAGGGAGCTCACAAGCACAGTGGTCAGTGGATTGCGGCCATTCATCTCCTTCCTGGCAGCGTCTTCATCAATTGGTGACCAGAGAAAGAAGTTTGGATAAAATCCCCCGCATATCACCAGCTACATATACGTATTGGTATGAAGAAACAAACATCACAATCATGTGAATGTATGTGTTCATGTTCATGTACATACAGTTGGTATAGAAATATTCCTTCATGAATATAATACGGAAACTAAATGCTGTTCATGTGACTCTTGTCCTCATTGTATTGTGTATGCGATTCAAACACATGATCAATAAGAAACATACGTATGCTATAACTTCACAAGAATTATGTGTACATACAGTTCCTACACACAAAGCTACACGGGAGTATGCAATTGATTACAAGAATACTATCAGGACAAGAAAGAACTAATCCATCACAAACATATTCCCTTACAGTACATGTATGTATGTACATGTGTGCATCACAATGTTGGAGCACTCATCAGGTAAATGAATGGAGCATATCCATGGTTTATATCATATACATACAGTAAACAATCCAACACATACAGTAAACAATCACACACTTACAGTAAACAATCACACACAACAGTGAACAATTTCACAAAAAAGTACCTTGAGGATGAGAAGGTCATCAGAACTGTAGTCTGAGTCAGCTCTGCTACAGAATCAAAGCAGGGAAATGAGTAAGTGACCAGGAAGAGTGAGGGTCAAACTGCAGACAAAGCGACATTTGCATGCACATTATTGGTGTGCATGTGTATATGCAAATATACATGTGAAGGCATACTTTCTGATCAACGGGTGACTTGGTTTGATGTTAAAGTCTGACAGTCGTCCCTCTAATTCCTTCATTAGTTGTTGAACCTGGAGATGGGAGTACAATGGTTGATGGAAGGCAAAGGAGAAAATTAAAATTGAAAGACATGGAGAGATGTGATGGTGAGAGGGATGGTGACAGGTGAGGATGAAGGAGTTGTGAGAGTGATGGTTAGAGGTATAGGTGAGGTTGAAACACCTACAAACACAGACAGTTCACACACACACACACACACACACACACATACACACACACACACACACGCGCGTGTGCGCACACACTTACACACACACACACACCACGGTACCTCATTGATGGCTTTGATTTGGATCATGTTCCTGCCACACCAATGAGACTCCTACAGCAAAACCATACATACCAGCAACCTCACATTACAACATACATGCACTGTTATTGGTTACCCATTAATTTTGTCTATGAGATTCCATTACTGTGTGATTAGTATGCAAAGCTATGGGATGTCAGTACAAAATTAAATACTTACAGCATTTTTATCTCTGAAAGATCCACTAATCTTCTTTTTGAACCATTCCTACAGAGAATAGCATGGTGAACAAATACGCAATACACAAACACACACACACACACACACACACACACACACACACACACACACACACACACAGGTATGTACAATAGGATGGAGTCCACAAAAACACACACAATACACTACCATTAACTCACTGTATATGCAGTCAGTATAGCTATACAGTCACTGTGAGAACTGGACGACCAGCCAACTTTGGACCTACATGGAACATACAGGTACAACATACCATAGATCCTGCTATTTATATACGTATTCAGAAATTCACATAAGTAACACACATCCCTCACTTGTTGTGACAAAACTGAGAGCATTAGCAGTACACTTACAGTATGTACATTATGGTCTTAAAACAACACAGTGTTATATGTACGTACATATGTATCCTGGTTGAAGGTAACATCAAAGAAACTGACCTACGTATGTACATTTCCCATGTACTAGCTCAGAACAGGCCAAGTTCATGTACTTTTTGACAAAACCTGATTAATTTTGATACACTTCTTGGTTGGCAGGATACATAATAGATAAATCCCTCCTTGGGTTGGTACATGGGAAATTGTACTCACTGCAAAAGACTAATTGACCTCCACCCAGCCCTCAGTCAATTAGTCTTCTGCAGTGAGCACATTCCCCATGTACGTACCAACCCAAGGAGGGATTTATCTACTACATGTACATATATGTACATATAACACTGGGAGCTGTATCCCAACTAGAATCATATGCAGATGTTAGAACAGTTGGAAAATATGTACATGCATACATTGTACGTATGCAAATATGAATACAGATACCAATGTACAGTGCATATATGTACGTAGGTACATTATATGCACACAGTATACACAGTGCATACTTGAATGATAGTATTTGGCAATGGTAGACTGAGGCAAAGAAGCTCCTGAGTGAGAGAGCTGCTCCAATGACCAGCATTTCTGAGAGACACCCAAACGCATGGCCTAGCAGTAGAAGTCTCCCAATCTTCACATCAACAGGTAGTCTAGCCAGGACTTCACCCACAAATGTCAGGTCTCCGTCATAAGGAGATATGGCATCTCCACAGTATACAGACAAGGCACCAACCTATCAGGGCGCAAGCACAGTATGTACAGCATGTACAGCATGTATGGTGTGTACAACATGTACGTACATTGTACAGTATGTACAGCATGTATGGTGTGTACAACATGTACAATATGTACGTACATTGTACAGTATGTACAGCATGTAAGATGTGTACATTATGTATGTACATAAACTTGAACAGTTGCAGAGGCTTCAAAAATCAAAGAAAGATACGGGTACATCTCTTGGCCTAAGAGGTGTGTACATTATACGCACTCACAAATGGTAAGAGGAAGAAGTACACTCATTAGTTTGTTATCTGGAGCTGGGGAGCAGAGGCTGATAAATGTCACCTTAAGAGTGGATGCCCCTAACTCTTCACTCAAACGCCTCCAGTAGTTTCACATATCAGTGGATGGAGTCAACTAACCTCCTTAAGGTTCAAAATGGTTCTCTCAATGTTGGACAGATTTGGTGGCTGCAGCGCAGAGGCCAGGATTCTCCTAGGCTCACCCATCCCTAAGATCTTGGATCTCAATATAGAAGTCTCCAATGGACATCGCTGGCAATTGTAAATACAAACAAACACACAAATTATTACGCATACAGTATATTGTGTATATATCAGATAAATAGTATATTATACGTATGCACATATGTATGTGCATATGCGCGTATGGGCATGAGTGCATGAAAGAGTGAGTTAGTATGAGGTGGAGTCCATACTACATACGCATTTAGTCTGTGTACGAAGGGAGGTGTGTATGTATGTATATGTGTACAGTACATACAAGAGTGCACATGTACCTGCAGTTCTGGAGTGCTGAAGTCCTGAAGGTATGTGTCGTAAGCCTCCTTTGTAATGAAGCGATAGCAAACTCCAGCAGCAACACGACCGGCACGACCTGGGGTAACGCACTGCATAGCTGAGATGACACTCAATCCCTCAGCCAACAACCTCACCTTTCCTCTGCTTGAGGGATGCCTTTGAAGCCCATGTCAAGGTCAAACACTGGTAGTTTGTTTCACTGTCACAGAGTAGTTCCTTGCACAGACAGAAATCTATGACTGCAAATGAAAAGGAAGGCGTGTGTGTGTGTGTGTGCGTGTGTGTGTGTGTGTGTGTGTGTGTGTGTGTGTGTGTGTGTGTGTGTGTGTGTGTGGTGTGAAGTGTTTCTCTCTCTCTTCCTCAACCCCAGATTTAAAACTTTCAGAATGAGAAAACAATGAAGGTTGTGTTTATCAATGCTCCCAAAACCAATGAAAGGTAAGTTCAACACAGTTCCTTATTACAAACAAACTTTCTTACCATATTTGATATCAGGTACAGTGATAGAGCTTTCTGCTATGTTGGTAGCAAGGATGATCTTCCTACGACCCTTCTCGTGTGCCCTGAACACCCTCTGCTGCTCCTCCAAGGTCACACTGGAGTGCAGCGGCAACACTGTCAAACTGAACACAGAAGACACACACAAGTCAGTATTTCATGACATAATTTACATGATACTTTACAATGTACATACCTACGTACTACTGTACATACATACAGTATATATGTAGCAATTACAGTGTGCATCATACATAGGTGCACTTATGATTAGTGCGTACATATGTATTGGCTACTTGTGGTTATAGGCAATTATGTTCAGGAAGAACTGAGCAAATTACTGAAGTACATACATATGTGGACACACACAGTATGTACATGTGTGTATGTATGCACAGTGGACTAGGAGTGCACACGCTGCACAGAGGACTGGAAGTACACGTACTGGGCATCTTGCAACGTCTTCTCCAGAATGCTGTCCATCTCCTTGATCTCCGGTAGACCAGGCAGGAAGACCAGAACTGCACCTCTCATTCCCAGGCTGGTCCCACTGCGAGGACCTCGCCTGCACAAGAAACAGGAAACTCACAGCTGGACCACCAGCCCACGCGCACAAACCACCCAGTACATTCACAGTACATACAACATACATTTTTATCTCCATGTCTCTCTCTTGACGATCAAAGTCCCTTATCAGCCGAGCACACAGCTCATACATATCGTGTTTGATCCTTACATCATTCATTTCAGGAATAGGAATCTATACACATGAACACAGTGCAATTTGTGTGTGTGTGTGTGTGTGTGTGTGTGTGTGTGTGTGTGTGTGACTATACATATGTACATATATACATGCATGTGTATATATATACATATTCCATTCTACCGGGAAACTCACACTCCCTAGTTTAGAGTACTTCAAATCATCCAAATAGTACAACTGGACATCATATATTTTCCCAGGTATGGTGACAACCGGTGCAGGTTGGACGTAGCCGTTGATACGACTTGAGAAGTAATTTCTGAAGATGTGTGTGTCAATGGATGCTGACATCAGGACCAACTGGAGGGCGGAAGCAACTCATAATCATATCCCTTACAACTAGCACAGGAAACCCACAGGTGGAGGACCAAGGGTGGCAACTCAGACCCAGCCTCTTCACCACTAGGTTTACATAGCCATGCATGTGTTAACACAAACTATTGGCTGGGCATGAAGCCACCATTGATACACCGTGATTAGGTGATGTGCAGTACAAGGAGGAATCCTGGACATGCACTGAATACACAGTACCTTGACATGGGGGGAGTTTGTTCTGAGCAGCCTCCTCACAACCAGGAGACAGAAGTCAGTGTCCTGGTCCCTTTCGTGGACTTCGTCCAGGATTACATGTGAGTACTGGTTCATGTTCTTCATCTGGATCAACTTCTGGAGAAGAACGCCGGTAGTGACAAAGGTCAGCCTGGTGTCTTCTGTCAGACAGCGATTCAGACCAATCTGATATCCCACCAGGTTCCCAAGCTGCCACCCACGTTCCTTACAAATGAAACTAGCAATACTTGTGGCAGCAATACGCCGAGGCTGAGTGCATATGATGTTACAGTGTTTTCGTTCTTTTGCATACGTATCCAAAATGTACTGGGGCACCTGTGTGGTCTTCCCACTTCCTGTGTGCAAGAAATAATAATCATAGCAGAGGATTTCCTGGTGCTGTACCTGGAAGCTTGGATTAATGAACAACCTAACACACACCTACACACACAGGCGCGTGCACGCACACACACACAGTTCAAGCTTTCAAACAGTAGTGACACCAATACATTTCAACATGGTGCCAAACACTCTCTATTGTTGTGTAGTCACTAATGACGCATACATGGTGGACTGGGGTTGCATTGTTAAAATGAGGCTGTTACAACTGAGAGACTGAGGATAGGCCCCACAAATGCCCATACTAATGCATTCGTTCACATCTGAACTTGTTAATATTGGAATGACCAAGTAAGGAAGGCTATGACAGTTGCATAGTGCACGACGAAGCTTCTACTGCACACTCTACACAGAACACCACTACACTATGCAATCCTATCATCTTGGGACAGGTGAGATGGCGGGTCCTTCGGAGAACACACGGGTACACCCCCTCTCACCCGTAGCTCCTTCGATAACAGTGACCTGGCTATTCTCGATGGTGTCCACAATAGCCTTGAAGCAAGACGTGATCGGGTAGGATGGATTATAGGTGTGGGGCTTTTGGTAATACGTGTCGAATACTTCGGTGGATCGGATCGGAGTGTAGTCGTCATCGCCAGGACGAGCACCAGTTCTAAAGGGACGAACAGCGACGAAACTATCCTCTTCTTGATCAAAATACGAAACCCAGCTCTGCTCGGGGTCATCTGTTTCCATATCTTCGTCTTGTTGCTGCTTTTCTTTCTGAGCTTGAACCAATCTTTTATAACCAGAGGTGACTTGGCTTTTTGAGGATATATTACTTTCTTCTTCATTTTCAGATGTTTCATTTGAAGGCATCGAGCTGTGGTCGGGGATCTTGAACCAGTCCAACAGCGGATCTCCTTTGGCTGCCATTGTTATTCCAAGATGATATCATGTATCAATCCAACTTCAGGTACGCCATATTATGCAGCGCGTGTAATAAAGATGGCGCTAAAACTAAAAATATCACGTGTTTCAAAAAAATCACTGCAGCTGTTGACGTTTACTGCTATGGTAAACTACAAACGTCGATTCTTATCACAAAAATTACATAAACATGTAATGCCCAGAGATACACGATTGGTTATAATTATTAACGTTACTAGTAGCTGTAACAGTTAT
This sequence comes from Chondrilla cf. caribensis, assembly GCA_964020155.1. Taxonomy (NCBI): domain Eukaryota; kingdom Metazoa; phylum Porifera; class Demospongiae; order Chondrillida; family Chondrillidae; genus Chondrilla; species Chondrilla cf. caribensis. The sequence continues at coordinate 2,648,309 of OZ026566.1, forward strand.
AATAATTATTACTATTACTCCATTGGACAGCAACTGTTATGACCATACAGATATTCTACACTACAACATAATAGTATATACAATATTATTATTGTAAGTACGTTATACCACCATCACTGTCTCACCTCAGATAGGTAAGATAAACAGATGTCTATATAAAAGAGTAACTTGCATACATTCTAGTTCACTTCATTTCCTCTGGGTATAAATCGATGAGAAATTAGATCAATCTGTTATGTTCTCTTTGAGTCTGATCTCAATCGAACAATTGCAAGTTGAACAGTGGGTCTATAGGGAATCTGACCAATGGTTATATAATATAAAGAATGTGAGAGTGGTGAAGTAGAAGATATCTGCCACTGGTTGTTGCAGTGCCCTGCCTGAGAATGCTTCAGGCTACCACTGATAGATGAAGTCGCTGAGATGGATGGCTTTCGAAGAAAGAGTAGCAGAGGACAGACAGCTTTCATATTATCACAGTCCTGTTCAAAGAGTAGTATTTAAACCCATCTTAGTGTAATGCAGTGTGCCAGATTTGGTGTGTAACTCATTATTTTGTCATTGTGATGGATTAGTATACTAGATACTCCATAGTTAGTTCTGATGACTTATGTGTATTGATGTATAGTGCTACATATAGGACCATTGGTATGTCCTAGCACCTTCTGGTGTAGTACACTCAAATAATCATGATTACTTGATTGATATAATATACCAGCTGCAGGGATCCTTCCCTCCATCTTTGAGAAAGTGTCAGAGTACAAACTATACCCTTGGCCACTGCATTCAGCTCATGATCGGGCCAAGGCCTATACACCATAATACCATGAGGCATGTGCTCAAGATTGCACTCAATATAAAATTTTCCCTCGTCATTACATGCTTCAATTTACGGTCTAAAGAAAATAAAATTGAGTATACTGCAATACTATGAGCTATGTTCCATATCACTTTCTGTCGTTCAGTGTCATCTTGGTGGGAGATCTTGCAGCTTTAAGTAACTCTTTCTTTCCAACCTCTGATCTAATCTTCCTGAATGAAATGAACATTGCAATTCAGAATCAAGTATTGCACAAATTCAAGTGAGAGGAGAGCTCACACTAACCGCAGAGCTTCATCAGCTACCAGGTAATAGTCTGTATCAGGCCCTTCAGAGTTGGTGTTGCGACGGATCTTGTTCAGTGGACTCTCACCAAGCATGTCTGCTTTTCGTTTTCGCACAACAACATCCTTCTCAGCAACAGTTGCATCCTCGATACCAACAGTCTTACCTGTGAGTGTGCAGGAAAGGATGCATAATAACCAAAGTCTGTTAACATGTAAAAGAGCAGGCACATATCAGACCACACCTAAAACAAAGCACATGATTGTTTGAATTGTTTACAGCAAAGTTGGTAGGCACAGAATCCATCTTTGCAAATAATTGTTACAGACCTAGTGTATACAGTGCATGTGTGTTAGCTAAGTCAACGAAAGATAACATCTGTAACCTTTTATTTCCTTGATTTTGGCTGGGCCTATGGCAGGCTGGGGTGGTTGGGGAAATATGGGAGGCTTCCTCATAGCAGAGGGAAGTGGTGATATGGGTGTTGGCGTCTTTATGAGTGTCTTCCTTGGGCTTGGTATGGGAGCTGATCTCAGATTAGCAACGATTCCTTCAAGCTCTCCGCTGGGAGTTGAAGGACAAATCCCTTTACGCACAGAACCCTTTCTTGAGTTGGACTGGGCCACTTCAACTATGTACATGCAAATTAATAGATATTCAATGGAATTTTCAATAATAAAATGTATTGTAGCTTCATGATAGTGCATCCTGTATTCTCTAAGCACTAGCTGTGAGCAGGGGTCTGGGTCTAGCTGGATACAGCTCATGATCTGAATTTAGGCCCATTTCATACCAGTTGTCCCAACCAGAGTCAGAGTGATGTAAACAATGTATGTACGTATGATAATATTACAATGCAAATGGCAATAAAAAACACTGGTAAGGTGTTTGTCCATAAGATACACTTGCCACACAGGAGTTGCAATTCCTGCTCTTTGAAGGATCCATTGGAAATTATACTCAACAAGAATATTACTGCCTTAAAGTGTGTTTGACAAATGCTATTCTTATGCTAAATTTCACAGTTGTGGCTTGAAGTCTCAAGACACCAGAGACGAAATGTACGTACGTAAGTCACTTCAGCCAGTCTTCAACATTTAACACAATATGAACACATCAAGGTAAGATACTAGTATACACATACGTACGCACATACGCATGTTGTAATAGTACAGGCAGAGACGATAGGGCTTTGCATGGAGGGAAAATACCTGAGAGAAATGTAGTGTCTGTTAGTGAAGCTAGCATGCAGCTATTGAGGTATAGCATTCAAGTACATACATACAATAAGCAGATGGTCATCCAGGATTGTTGTTTGCTCATGGCCATGTGTGACAGAGCACCTATCAGTGTCTGACCCTGAGGTGATATCTAATCAACAGTTATTTGTGTTTACTTTATGGAACAATAGTTTCAACTATAGTTAATTTACTACTAGACAAGTTCTGCAGGGCAGACCTTTGTTGTAAGATACATAGGTCCTTTTTGTGTCACACTTTGTTTTGTTGTTGTGAGTAACAAGATTTCTTTTTTAGTTTGAGTTGAATCCTAGGTGTTGAGTGTTTAGTGTTTTTGCTGGAGTTCTAATAATTCTCTTATGGTGAAGTGTTCTCACTCGAAACTACTTAGTTCGGTACATGTACAAGAATTAAAGAATCATACTACTAGTACCGACGTTACATACAGACACACATGCGCACTACTATCATGGAGTAATTTGCTGTCTGCTATGCTTCGCATGTTTCACATAGGACACACTCACCACTTGGTAGATCAGTGATGTTGATCACCTGAAAAGGGTTCTTTGCCAACTTCAGCAGTGTATCTTGACCAATCCTCTCCCTGATGTAGTGGGTGACCCCGTTGGCCACATACAGAAAAGGTCCCTTGGGCTGCACTGCCGGTCCCTTTCGACGCTGGAGAATGGAACATATTAACTTAAAGCATAACAAGATATTGGCGTTGTCAAAATATCACAAACAAACCTTGTTAGGTACATGACGGTTAGTTTGGGATGATTGTTGTGATAATTCTGAATGTGGAGGACAATTTTTGTAAACCTTAAGAGACTCAAAAGCTTCATATGTAATTTGGTGGACAAAGATAAGGGGTTACATACATAGCTTACCTTTGTTTTTGCTCAACACAGCTGCAAATGAACAACTTTTGTCACTGATTTCTACATAACAGACAGAATAATAGTGAGTGAACAGATGAGTCCAAGAACGGTATCATAGACACATGCTTGGACAAGAACCGGATCACACTCAAATTGAAACACACCCCATTTGGTAGGCAGCTTGAGACCTCCATATTTCCTCCAGTAAACCATGCAGAAATTGCAGAGTCGGCACTGCTCCTGGGTTGGGCCCCACGAGTACCACCTCTGAGCAGTAGTAGCTGTGTAAGGGACCACAAACGTATGCACACACATCCATAAGTAGCGTACTATGAATGTTAATGCAAGATTCTGGACTCAACCATAATTAGCGCAAATGTAGTATGTATGCATGCAAGTATGCAACCACAGATGTACGTACACACATAACTATGTACAAGTATATGTACTCATGTATGTTTAGCATACAAACACAAACATAATCTACAATTAAATTATATCAGGCAGACATGGTGGGTTGTTGAGCCTCAGAATATGCAGGAGGGATAATAGAGGCCATACTGCACAGGAAGGTGGTCACATAAGGTCAGATGTGTGTGTGTAAACAAACTTTACAGAGACTGCAGAAGTGTACATACGTACATATATGGAGGAACCTGTCCACATAACTTAGATACTGTAGTGGCTACAACAACAACACAAAAGGGCACATGACTTCACATGACATCACATAACATCTCATTCACAAACAATAAGAATGTTACAATTGCAGTGAAACTTGCTACAAAGTCCTAAGTGACCTCTATCGAACGACCCTCGATATCAACTCCACTACATTGGAGCACCTCCGTATAAAGACCACCTGTCTACAGAGGTCATCTTTCCTGGTCCCTTGGGTGGTCTTTATACATATACCGGTTTCACATGCATGTGCTATTAGAAGTGACTGATCATTCAAGCTGGTTTCCTTCCAAAGCAATGGAATCAGACAGTCACTTAAAACTGATACAATTTACTCACACTATTTCAAAATATGTAACAAGAGGATAAAATTCCTCTACAGTGGTAAGGTTGTTGAAAGACAGGGATAACTGTAATGATTAGAGGTATAATGCAAGAAAGAAACAAGAGACACGTCATTTTGCTCACCAAAGCAGCTCTCACATCCCTTGCCGTCAGCAGCTGGAGGAGGACCAGATGATATATTGTTGGGCACACTGTTGTGTGTTGATCCTGATGTAGCAGCACGACCACTCAAGTCCCTTGGGGCAGTGGGTGGACCGTTGGATCTTAGATGAACGATGACTTCCTTAAGGTCGTTCTGTTTCTCTATCATGCGATGTCTTTTCTGGATCTGGTAACGGTCAGTTGTCTTCCAGAAGTAGTAGTAAGACACAATGCTGTTCACTGACTTCCACGGGAGCTACATACGTACATGTGAGAAACAAGATTGTAGAGGTGTGTGAGTGTGCACTGTACAAACAATACACTACATAAGTAAATATATATGCATGTACAGTACATACATACGTACGTACGTACGTATAAACACAGGCATACATGCATATATACTTATGTACATGTGTGTACTAACATTCAAAATGAACAGATGTGTAGATAATGCAAAGGAGAAATGCATACACATACGTACGTATGTACGTACTTAGGTACAGTGAATTCACTGTGATTCAGAAAATGTTAGGCAAGTCCGGTGGATCATCCAAATTATTGTGATGAGCACAAATAAGTTTATGCACTAAAATGATGGTGGGTGGAATGGTGGCTGATGAAATAACACTCAAAAAGTCAGACTGGCAGAAACGAAGACGCACAATTAGATAAAGTGCAAATCATGAACCACTGAATGGAAAATGTTTCCATCCTGGAAGAATGAACTTTGTCTCAACATCCACAAACACCACATAATTTTCCAACAAAATTCTGGAAATGTTCTGACTACAGGAAGGGGAAGCATTCCGTGTCGCACATTAGTACCACAAGCACACGTACATACAAACACTAATCAATCAGTATAGCAATATGTACTAACATATGGACATACCTACCTATGCACATACAAATACATTTCAATCAAATAAGTATGAATGTAAGTATGCAAGTGAATATGTACGTACGTACATACGTATATACGTACATGTTTTTTGTGGATGTAGTAGAAGTCCTTTGCCTCCTGCAGTCCCTCCTCGAACCGTCTTGCCTCGTCTTGGGTCCAAGCCTCCAGCTCATCGGCACAAAGAACAGGTCCTCTTGGAACCAGTTGTGTCACGGAATTGGCCACATCGTACTGGTTCTGGTGCAAAGTATCCATGGCGTGGAACAGGGTGATGTCCCTGGAAGCAGCGGCCGCACCAAGACGAAGGCTGATCTGAGGCTTCCTGGAACCATCCAGCAGGGCTCGTGCAAATGTGCCCACGGACCTGCACGCACAAAGACAATGCTTTATGTATGTACATACGTATGTACGTGTGTATTTCTATGTGCTCGTGAGTGTCGTGGTAGGGTTACATAGGTGGCTGATCAATGCAACTATCCATATATTAGGACTTTGTCTGGTAATTATCTCCATTTCAAGAAAACATGAAGTAGACACGTGTTGAAAGTAATATGATCACAACAGACACTATATAAATTTGAGAAAATGTAATGGAGGCACGTGTTAGTAACACAAACATATTAGTCACTTTTCATTTGTGCTAATCATGTATAAAATGCACAGATGTACGTACATAAGCACACACACACACACACACACACACACACACACCACTGCCCGCCTCACCTTGCAACAACCAAGTACTGTTCTACCTTATGATCATTCATTTGACCTGGCTCCCATATTTGGGTCTCAAATTCCCTTTTATCCGTCATGTCTTCAGGTCCCACGCTCAACATTGCTGGTATAACAGCTTGGTACTCGTCGCCGACACGGATCTCTCCTTTGTCCACCATCAGATTACGCGACGTGGGGTCATACACCATACTGTAATAGAAAAAATCTTCTTTCTTCAGGAAGTCCTTCAAGTGGTCCAGTTCATTCAGGAGATGTACAATACACTTTCCTCTACACAAGCAGAGACATACGTACATACGTAAATGTATTATGTACATACGTACATATTGGTGTATATTGTGTTCTCTCTCTCTCTCTCTCTCTCTCTCTCTCTCTCTCTCTCTCTCTCTCTCTCTCTCTCTCTTTCTCTCTTTTCTCCCTCTCCTACATAACAGTCAACCACTAGCAAGCCAGAAACTACTAGACAGTTGGGAAGCATTGTCACTGGACATTAAGGTTGAGTGATATGTTGGTTTTACACATCTATAAATGTTCATTGTCGAGATCTCCATAAACGTCACAAATGAGCACACATCAACCATACGCCATGTATGCTAAGGAATTCTGTTGAATGTTACTAAATTTGGTAACAAAATGGAGTACCTAGCTCTACTGTAGAGCGTTCATTTACTGACATTCATCATAAACCCAAATTACTGTCTAGCATCACTAGATACAAAACTAGACGGAGAACAGGAAGCTGATAGGGGTGGCACAGCAGGTGATAAGATAACGGTTAGCAGAAGGGGCTTTATAAACTAAGCGGAGGAATTTACCCTGGTATCCAGGGTTTCACTTCTGAAGTACGGATGGTGGGGATTTCCTATGCACTGTAAATTACACTGAGTACAGGGCCTTGCCTCTAATCATGCAGATATGATACTCCCACTGAATGCACGCATGCTTTAAGATACGTATCTACACATGCGTAAAAGTACATACAACACGTAGCACATAGTTACACATGTACCTACATATACACATTGTAATAGGTGGCTGGCTCAATACACTCCCTCCACAATCAGAATACAGAAACTAGCCACCTGCTCACCTGACCATGTCTATTTTGAAAGTTTCAATTTGTCTAGAAAGAAAGAGTTCCCTGTGTTTTATCAAGTGTAGTTCCAACTCATCTAGCTCCTCAACGTAGGATGCAGGAGGATAGCCTTCATCCAGGTTTTCTTCTTCAAGTGCCACTGTGTATTGAACAGTGATAGAGGAGGATTGGAAGCAAGAACAGACAAAATCAAATTAAACCATCACATTATATGGGAAGAGTGTTGGGTTAAATGCCAGTTTCGGTGGTTTTAGATGATTTTTGATCTTTCTAAGCTAACTTGTATAAACGCATTTGTGGACCTTTAAAACGATCATTTTTGATTATCTTCCTCCCCCCCCCGAACACACACCTGCTATCAGAAGGAAAGTAGAAAATGAGTAGATAATAGCAATAAGGCCAACATTGAGCGCACTTGTTGATACTGTGACAAAGAGGATTCCTGAATGAATTACACATGGCAGAAGACAAAACGGCTTTTGGGTCTAAATACTGTGTGAAGAATCTGACCAGCAGTAGCTGTGGGAGCTGACAGCACCTTGTGCACTCAGTTCATGTACAGTGAAGAATACACAAACTCATGAATAGTATCCTACACTACACAACATTGATTGAATTCAATTTGCAATAATGACTAACAGTGATAAAATTGAAAAGGATGGCCCCTTAACTATGTATTGAAGCAAACAAAGACTACAGTAAATACACACACATCCACAAGCACTTCACCTTTAATAATTGCATACACAGCACACATGGGACATAAGAATGACTTGCATATACGTACAGACCAACTTGCTCAGAAAGTACATCAAAGGGTACATACTAACTAACAGTAAGTACAGACCAACTTCCTCAGGAAGTACATACTAAGCTACACGATATGTGTACTTCTTAGGAGAGGTACATACCCAACATCAGCACAGACTGATGTACATACGTATGTAGTGCATGAGTTAGGGGCTAAGTAGACGTATCTAGAGTACCTATAAAGGAAGTTCAACTGTGTTAAGACATAACGTCATGGTTTAGAGTGATGAATATGAGTCCAATGAAACTACCTCTCTACAACCCAAGAATTCATACGCAAAAGTACCATCACTATGGTGACTGTTGGATGAAAAGAGACCGGGGTACTGGGTGTGAGATGTGCCAGAGCCCGGGTGCTGGGTGTGAGATGTACCTGAGCCCGGGGTGCTGGGTGTGAGATGTGCCTGAGCCTGGGGTGCTGAGTGTGAGATGTGACTAAGCTCGGGGTGCTGAGTGTGAGATGTGCCAAAGCTCGGGGTGCTGAGTGTGAGATGTGCCAGAGCCTGGGGTGCTGGGTGTGAGATGTGCCAGATCCCGGGGTGGTGGGTGTGAGATGTGCCTGAGCCCGGGGTGCTGGGTGTGAGATGTGCCTGAGCCTGGGGTGCTGGGTGTGAGATGTGCCTGAGCCCGGGGTGCTGAGTGTGAGATGTGCCAGAGCCTGGGGTGCTGGGTGTGAGATGTTTTATCAAATGCATTACATTGTTTACTGTGAATCCCGCACAGGTGGTAACAGTGTTTCCAAATATCTTTCCACAAAAACTATGTTAAACAGTGAGGTGTATCAAAGGTATAATCTATCGCAATGACTTGATGCAAGGTACAAGCCTACTAGTTCTCCCAATCATCTCAACCTTATCTCTGCCCTTTACACCTCAAACCCAATCCCAACACCTTGACCACTGACATTAATGGTCACCAACTCCTTGTTGGTTATGGGCTCCTTCTATAGGCTTCCAAATGGTGAGCTACATAAGACAGAGACTAGAAGAAAGTTCTTTGATATGATTATCAAATATCAACAGTTAAGATGATGATGGCCTTAGCATATCAAGATAATATGTACACAAGTGAAGACATCCCCCTTTGACACAAGTTGAAGAGGGGCTTCTATAAAAGAAAACTTCAAGAAAAATCAAAAAGCAGGACATATTAATTTTTACGTTGCCAAATAGTACGTTTTTTGTGCCGAAAGTAGCAAACTTCACGCGAACAATGTCAACATTTAATATGTTAAATTGCGTTTCGACTTACGTACGTAGGTAGGTAGTATACTGGATATTGTACGTAATTAAGGTCTTATCTACTCACGAGCATGTTGGTCTGCCAATGCCAAAAGTTGACTTGGGAGGTCTCTTCGTCTATAGAAACACTTAACTGCTACTTCCACACCACCCTTGGAGTTCTAAAAGGAGAAAATATCGATAGCGTCAAAGAGTACCGCCAGCAAAAAAATGCGCCATTGTGGTGTTAACACTTGTAGTGCATTTGGGTGCATTTCACGGGAATCATCCCGTTTCTCTCACGCTTACCTTTCTCAATTCCTCGATTTTGCAGATTTGATAAGGAGTTGGGGGAGGGTAAACCTCCATGAAGATGCATTCTGAGAACGAAGTAAATATTACGTCACAATCGAACACTCCTGAAACTTTCGGCGGCAACAGTAAACGGGACAAAGACGACGTGAACGAGGTTAATGTTGCCGAATTATATCGGGAAACACACATACACAAAAAACATGAGAATATCAATCGTATAACAACCTCCTATCCGATAGAGTCCTTCGGCCATCAATCCAACTAGCCGATGTCACTTGCCCTTCCTGGCGGCGTTTCAATCGGGACGTTTCCGTTATTACCTCATGGGGGTTTATTCGGTATGGAGTGCTTATTCGGTATAATAATACGCCCACACTAATTTACATAATGATGAATTTTGAATAGCCAATAATTATGAAATACTGAAAATGATACGATAGTCTTTGCTATGTATATAACAACATTCAAATGATTCTGCAGAGGAAACTTCACAGTTCTTCATCTAAACATAAAGGAAAAAAGGGAGTGATAACAGAGCCATACACTCCACTCCAGTGTACACACATAATACATGTAGTGTGCGTTAGTACAATACTGTGCTACATGTGAGAATTGTGCATATACACTATCAATCGTGATCTTTGGAAATGGGGGATTTGGTTTCAATAGAACACTGAGCCTAATGTCCAGTTTTAAGCAGGGAAAGGAGAAAAAAGACTGGTAAGAGAATTAAGGCCTCACTCCACTCTCCTACAGACAAAAAGCTCTTTTGAGTTCTCCGTCTTTAGACAAAAATGATGAACCAACATTCACACACACAACATATCCAAATGTACGCATATACTACATACATATACTATAACCAACCTTCATTATCACTCTCCTCCTCATCCTCTTCATCATTGTCACTTTCGTTGTAACTGTCTTCTTCATCTGACACTGTAAGAGGCTCTTCCTCAACCTCTTCCCTTTCTTCTCTCATGTTCTCAACATCCACTGTCTTTTCATCTGATTCTAAGGACTCCTGTCCATTAGCTGAACTCTCTGCGATGTTTGACAGTTGTTTTTGATGCTGCTTTTCCTGCTGTTTGGTAGCAAACTGCTGCGACCCCCAAATTCGAATGGTACCATCGTCACTACATGATGCCAGTACCTCATGGCGTACTGGGTTCCAGCTAACACAGTTTACTGTTCTCGTGTGTCCTTCTAGTTTTAATATAGGTGAACCATTCTTACGATTCCATATGTATACTAAATTATCTGTAGAAAAATCAAATGCCAACCATTGAGACCTGACAGAAGGCACTACAAAGCGGTGTACACATATGTATGTACAGAGATGAATCAGTTGTGTGGATCAGACATCACAGCCTACAGCAACAGACACACGATAAATCACATGCAGAGGATGACACAATTCTCCACTGCATCATTGATGCAACACAAACACAGTATTGTGAGAAGTTCAGCGGAAATCACTAGCCACAGAAATTTAACTGCACCCAACATTTTGGCAGCTGATTGCTACATTCATCAGTGGTGTGACACTGAACTTCCCATAATATGCCACCTAGTCGAAACAACCCGCTTTCTAACAAACACAGTATTTTTGTCATATACACAATAGTCTTCACAAGATCCCCTTGCTACTGCCAACAGTGATTTCAATGAGCAATATGCATAAGGATTGATTAGAAACTGGTCATTCCATGATGCAGCATAAGGACTAATAAGAAAGGGTGTTTTCAAGGTTGCAACAATACACCTGGGGACATACGTACGTAGGCATGCATGAATGTGTGTGTCCAGCTATAGTAGACTACTTATGAGCAGAGGTACACATGTACACACCTGCATTTGATGAGCACTCTTGAATGCTGAATACCTCGTGCAAATGCACATACAAATATACAGCACACACAACATGTGTACACACCTTCACTTCCACTAGCTAAAAAGCTCTCATTGTGACCACCAAAACAAGAATGAATTGTGTAGAAGCCTTGAGTTGGGCCATGGTATCGTTCTACGAATGTACAGTCTTTAATATTCCACAAGTGTAAGGACTGAATGCAGGAGAAAATGTGGGAAAAAGAAACATATTATGGTAAGTTAGGTACATGACCCGATATTGATTATAAAATTGTCATGATATCATTTTCGATATCATGTACAATGTATTATGATTTTTAGTTTGTTTGTGTGTGTGTGTGTGTGTGTGTGTGTGTGTGTGTGTGTGTGTGTGTGTGTGTGCGTATGTGTGTGTGTACATTGGTGTGTGTGCATGCAAGTGCATACTAATGTTAAACACCCACATCAGCTTGCACTGTTACACAATTGCAAACAGAATCACATAAGTACAGACACACACAAGAAAACACTTACATGATTTGAAACATTTAGTAATAAATAGTTGCCATCTTGTGATAAACTCATGGACATAATAGGCTGTTCTTCTTGGATACTGCAATTTAAAACACAAGCAAAGGTCTTGAGCACATATATATTCACAGTACATAATATCATGCATGCACATATGTATGTGATGTACACACACACAGTACACAGTATGTACATAAAGTGAATACTTGTTCTCCTGCTACAATTTGTTTTGAAAGAAATATGGTGGATATGTGAGGTTCGGGGGGTTAACTGGATATACATTACGGATTGTAGACTATTTTGGCTCTGGGAAATTGTAGTGGATAAAAAGGTTCGCAGATAAAACAGTGGTGGATTAATGAGAATTCACTGTACACACAGTACATATTATGTACATACACGCAGTGCGTATTATGTACATATGTACATACACACAGTGCACAAAACACATCAGTGAGTCCTACAGCCTATGTACAGTCGAACACACCACCGCTTACAGGGGAGTGACTTTAGGTTCTTGGAAATTATATGATTTTACTCTATGGTGCGAGTCCGCTACAATGGCTTCCTTTGACGTAGGGTGTGTACAGACAGCCTGTACCCTGACACCTTCCCAAGACT
>OZ026566.1:2665788-2685788 GCA_964020155.1 Chondrilla cf. caribensis
GCATATATACACATGCACATATACACAAATGTGCATAATGTATCAAGGTAGTATCATCTACCCTACCTAATACACAGTTGGGCACATTCACATACAGTGTGTAATAAGATTGAAGATGCATTGACTTACGAAGACAGCCTTCGCAGTTTATCCTCATTTGCCTGGCCAAAGTAGAGAACAAGTTCCTTTCGAAGACACCACAAAGCTTCTATGTAAGCACCGCTCTCAAGGAGCTCCATGTACTTCTCCTCTGCCAGTATCTGGTGCATAATCTGAACAACAAGAAACCAACAGTAGAATAAACCAACCAAGAGTTCTAATTACGCTTAATACCTTCTTGTCTTCAGGTCTGTCTGCCAGTTCTTCCAGTTCATCCAAGGTTTTGTGAGCCTGTGAGAGGGAAGATACAATGTCAGCAATTCAAGGTTTGGAGGTGCTAACTGTTACAAGGTTGCCTCCTCAGCTGAGAGATGTCTGAGGCATGCCTTTATTATCAGGAATAAAAATTAATATTACTCAAAGATCAATTCACACCTCAACTTTCAGGCCTGTGCAACTGTGTGGCTTGAATTGTGGGACTGGCACAAGATTGGACACACTATTGTGAAGTAGAACCCACAGAACACCTTCAGCGCTAGGACCACAAGTAATGGGAGCACCTCAGTGATAGGACCACCTCAGTGATAGGACCACCTCAGTAATAGGACCACCTCAGTTATGGGACCACCTCAGTAATAGGACCACCTCAGTTATGGGACCACCTCAGTAATAGGACCACCTCAGTTATGGGACCACCTCAGAAACAGGATCACCATATAACAGTCTCAGAAATTCCCATACTGTGCTACTCTGCATACTTCTAACATGAGAATTAGAACTACCTCACAATTTAGACCACTTTGACTGGTCCCATAGGCGGTCTCAGCTTAGATATTTTCACTGTTCTTGTTTGTGTACACACAACATATGCACATACATACATATCACAGGCTACTACTGTACTTAATTACTGCATGAATACACCATGTGGTGCGTTAGGGCACTTAGTGACTACACTAGATTCCAACCAAGAAGTTGATTGGATATAAGAACACATACATTTGTACACACAGACACCCAATATGCATAAAGTATATACACTATATAGTATATACTGTACGTACGTACATACATATGTAGCTGTATAACAGGACTTTGCTGCATGGTGCCAGAATGGTATGTATAAGCGATAACAGCAAATGACCTGGGTTTCAACTGATAATTGCACTTGCAAACCTTCAAAGTGTTCATTACCACCACCACTGCCATACCAAACACAACCAATGGAGTGGGTTTAGGTTTCAATTTCTGAGGTGGTCCTATTACTGAGGGGTCTCGTTTCTGAAGATGCCACAGCTGTGAGAGGCAGCAGTCTGCCACTTACTCTAACACGGAACATGTACACTTCAAGGGAAGGTGGCTGCTATCTGCTCAGTCAGCCTGTGGTCTCACTGCGTGGCAGTCAGCTCCAAGTACCAAAGAACAAAGCAACACCTGGCATCCACCCCGAGTTTAACTATATCAAGTACAAGTAGAACACACCATTCTACACCAAAATTAACAGGTGTATTAGCACAGAGAATTAGTTACATAGGTACGTGAGCAGGCATGGTCGTAACACACACACAAGCCTATGTAAACCCATACCTATGGTTTCCAATTACTGAGTGTACGAGACTACCTTTGAGAATGCATGCAACCAAAGAACCTCACAAAGAACACAGCACAATGGTAATTGAAAGTTACAATTCCAGCTTGGGAAATAAACAGTAGAGAATGGCCATTACTTCAACACAGAAAATAAAAGGGCAATGAAATCCCTCGAGAATTTTCTGTGTGTACAAAAGCATGTTATCTACAACTGTGCTTGGCATCACACAAGTGATCCCATTGGTAGCACCTTGTGCCCCTGAGTTGCTCCATTAAAACTGTCTTATAGGATACATTTGTTAGTCATCACGCAGCTCTGGCCCACAGGTAATCACATTAAGCCCTAGTGTGTGATGCAATTAAGGAGAAACAACTCTATACTACATTAGTGGTGGCACTTGCTTCAGGGTTTGTACATGTTGGCTGGACTATCATTAGGAGACAACAGAAATGATTCAACATAGAATGCAGTGTGTTGGGTGTGAAATGCGAGGACATAAACACATAACATTATGCATTTATACATACCCCCAGAGAGGAATACACACACACACACACACACACACACACACACACACACACACACACACACACACACACACACACACACAAGCACACACACAACCACACACACACACACACACACACACACACACACACACACACACACACACACAAGTTGTGTAGTATTCAGTGTAGGATGTTGTCACAAAACGACAACTTAAACATTACAATTTGTTATAGGTAACACCATCAATTCTAACCTGCATGACTACCTGTAAAATTACTTAAGAACTGATGCGACAAGCAATAGATTCAAGTACAACTACATCCACAGACATACATACACACGTATACAGATACAATGTTAAATACATGGGCAGTAGAATCTATTCAAAGAAGGTAATTCCAGACGTAAAAAGAAGGTTTGAAACACTGATGGTCTTTTATTGAAGTTTTGAACACATCACAAGAAGATCTGTGTACATTATAAGCACTGGTCTGGATAGAGAAAGAGGTTGTGCTCTACTGTATGTGGTCTCCCAAACAGGTAGTTTTTACTATCGTGAGTTCTCGAGAGAAGTGGTATTTCACTCTGGTGGTCTCTTGTGGAAGACGGTCCTAAACCACAGTGGCTACTTGAACCAGGCACCACAGTGTGTCTGATACGCAGATAACCACCAAAACCACAGAGTACAACAACTCTCCCCGGCATCATCATCTTCAACTTTCATGTGCTCACCTTCTCCCAGGATCCACCAAGGATTGACTGCTGAAACTGAGTCCCCAAGGGATGATCCGGGGGACAGTTTGATTCCTCGACCAAGAGCTGGGCTGTTCTCCTGTACAGGGAACAAGGAAACGGTAACCACACACGTATTGCGACGAATTCGAGACAATTGCCCCACCAGAATCAAACACCTATCCGAGAACACGTATCTAGCGCACATTTGAACCACTCACTCCAATCCAAGGTCGGACAAATGTTGTCCTATCAGTTTCAAACTGTCTATTTCTCGTTGGTTGAAGATTCTCTTCTTCTTGGCCAAAGTAGGAGTCGATGATCGAACCTTCTGTTTCAGCCTTTCGCTCGTGGTGAGAGACACCTCCCCGTCTTCTTTATTGGCCCCATTCCGTGCAGATACAACAAGGGCACCATTGGTGGTCATACCTAAACCTTGGCCGCCTCGAACTGGTAAGTGCTCAGAGGACCAACGAGACTTTTTCGACGGAGGAGGAGTTAATCCCCCTTCTTTGTCGCTTCCAGGTGAGTCCAGCCTTCAATCTGTTCGGAAAAGACGACAAATATCGAACAGTCGGACAACTCTCAGCGAGCATACAATCCAGTCCCAGTGTGTAGGTGGATCTTGTAATATAAATGGCTGTCCTATCCCTTCACTTACCAATGGCGCCTCCTTCCCGCGATGACCGATGACCAACCAGGAAGGACACAATGATAGACTTGTAGCGAAGAGAGTCGAACAGATCCCTAAATTCTTCAAAATGGATGATAATGAATTTTAAAAACGTGCTCGTCTTCTCTCACTGAAGTCGGGTCGACTGCCGCTCAATGGGACCGAATTATCAAGAATCGTATCCTTGTTTGCCTTTAAAAGACTTCAGCTCTGGGCCTATTCTCGCTGTGTCTGAGGAGGTTCGGTAACGTTAGCCTTAGACGGTATAATATGTCGTCAATGGAGTTCACACATGATTCAATCCAAGTCTGTTTACAAGGGAATCTGGGGGATACAGTTGTATTCTTACGTATGGTGTATTATTAGGTTCCGAACACCGACGAAACCCAGCACTTCCGACATTCTTCGCCGGTCGCGACCACAGTATAGAATGCGGAAGTGTGGTATCATCAGTCAGCTGCAGTGCCCGCGGCCCCATATCCAGCATACACTGCTAGTATAGTGCAGTGTGCAGCATAGTACGTGATGGATACCTCCCGTACTATATACCATCTGATATACAGGCGCGTTCGCCTTCTAATGATATTGTATGTACATAGAATCTAGGTCCCTATTAAATGGCTTGAGTGTATCAGTACATTTGAAACCAATGAGACATAACTTCGTCATAATCTGTCAAGCACAATGTGTACAATGGATAGTTTAATCCACATTAATGTTGATCATTTCCTGTTTCCATGTATGTACCGCTAGACTAGTACAATATAGTGCCAATATGTAGTGCAGTTGAATTTGTCTCTCAGCACCTTCTCCCAAGTAGATCATCCAACACAAACCAACAAGACTCTCTCTGTCTCAATTATTTGGTCATGAAGAGTCCAGTCTCTGCAGTCACACTAACAGATGTAGTTTCCAGTGCGTGAACCAGTATTACCACTCCACACAGCAGACTAGGGTCTGCTAGATTATGTCAACCCCAACACTAGACTGCATGTACAATCAGCTCTTCCAAATCCAGCTACAAACA
Source organism: Chondrilla cf. caribensis (assembly GCA_964020155.1). NCBI lineage: Eukaryota > Metazoa > Porifera > Demospongiae > Chondrillida > Chondrillidae > Chondrilla > Chondrilla cf. caribensis. The sequence continues at coordinate 2,670,421 of OZ026566.1, forward strand.
ATAAGCTCACATCACTCACACACACTTGATGAAAGCAGTGACTCCATATCAACATATCAGGGGATATCTATGAACAAACATGTACAGTAGTAACAAAATTGTTAAATGTAGACAAAAGAGTCCACTGATAAGGGTTCACTCAGTCCATCATCATCACCCAGGTGAGGAGAAATAGCCTGAACAACCTGAGGATGGAACATAAACCATGTCAACCACTCATGTGACAAATGAGCCCTTGTGTCAATGAGTCAGAGCAGTACGATGCAGTACTCAATGCTACGAGTCCCCCTCCCTGTGTCATTGGTGAAGGAAAAACTTTGCAAGAAGAAGCATTAATGACTGGTCTACAATAGTCATACTCAAACCTAGCTGTGGAAAATGAAGGACGGGTGGAAGTGGTATACATATGGCTCAACATCAGAGTGATAAATGACGGCATGCATGTACCTATGTTCAGCCAGGACCAGAGTCATGGCTAATACAATTCACACATGCAACATACCTCTCGGGGGACATCAAGCTTCTCTAACCGCATTTTTACTTGTTTGGTCGAGTCCAAACTTTTCACAATATTCTACAACAGGGATAGGGTGATCAGATTTATGGTTGAATAACTTCAAACAACAAAACAATTGATGTTGTAAATCAGTTTGTACACACAACAGCCATGTACAATGGAACCCATCTGCTTGGACCACTCCTCGACTCACTGAACACGAGACACTAAAGATGGGTGGCCCATTATAAGAGGCCAGACAATGCATACAAGTGACTGACTGTTGCGTACAGTGTTGGTCTCTCTCAAGAATTGGTCTACCACTGTAGCGTCTCTAATGGAGGGTTCTACTGTATTTACATATCACAATGCACCCACACAAAAAGCCATTTAGTCATTTCACGAATCAATAATTGTTTGTTTGAAGTGTTGTAGGAAACCATGACTTCATCCAGACATGAACCTCTCCCATGTGAGTATGCAATGATCCCAAGGTGTCTCTGTGTGATGGGAGTATGCCAATGTATATTGCATATATATATATATATATATATATATATATATATATATAGATAGATAGATAGATAGATTGATAGATAGATAGATAGATAGATGTAATATTATATATACACTGACAAGTGAAACAAAGACTAGCTGAAGATCGATGGCACAAGTAGTGCAATTCAAAGTACAAACAGATATCCACGTTACCTTCAGTAGTATGTCCCGTTTGGTGGAGGAGGGAAAAAGTTGTGCACACACGAGAGCACATTCAGGCATTTGTAACCGGCAAAAGGCTTTTACAAAATACTTCATGTCGAGGGTGAATAGGCAAGGACAGCTGAGAATAGTGAAAGTATGCATTTCCATTGAGTTAGGGCAGAGATATACGTAATACTTCACACAAACATGACATGTGTGAAATGCTTGTACATACACATATAAGGTAGAATATAAGGTCATACAATACCACTAATTACTGTACTAGGGAGCACTACACTAGGGAACACTGCACTAGGGAGCACTACACTAGGGAGCAGTGTACTAGGGAGCACTACACTAGGGAGCACTACACTAGGGAGCACTACACTAGGGAGCACTACACTAGAGAGCACTACACTAGAGAGCACTACACTAGAGAGCACTACACTAGGGAACACTACACTAGGGAGCACTACACTAGGGAGCACTACACTAGGGAGCACTACACTAGAGAGCACTACACTAGAGAGCACTACACTAGGGAACACTACACTAGGGAGCACTACACTAGGGAGCACTACACTAGAGAGCACTACACTAGGGAACACTACACTAGGGAGCACTACACTAGGGAGCACTACACTAGGGAGCACTACACCAGGGAGCACTACACTAGAGAGCACTACACTAGGGAACACTACACTAGGGAACACTCCACTATGGAAAACAAAGCAATGTAATCATACTATTGTCTCCCTCAGTTGTTTTCATACACTTATCATGAAGTTAGTGAGTTTAACAACATGCTGATATTGAAGTGACCAGTACATAACACTATTTTCTATCTACCATTCATTAGTGGCAGCGCTACAGTCCCACTTGCTCAATAAGTACCTGGAAGGACACACCAAATCTGTACTTCTTATCAGAGGTAATTACTATTAGTACTGTTTGGTATAGTGTACATACGTACATCAGCTAGGGACTGAGTGAAGTGTACCCACTAGCCAGGAGTATGTACTAGCCCATGTACTTACTCAGTGAGTATCACTGTACCACCACTATTACCACCAGCACATTATCACCACTATCACCGTTACCACTACTATCACCACTATCCCTACTAACACCACTACCACTCTATCACCACTACCAACTCCACCACCACTACCACCTCCACCACCACTACCATCTCCACTACCACTACCATCTCCACTACCACTATTACCACCAGCACATTATCACCACTATCACCGTTACCACTACTATCACCACTATCCCTACTAACACCACTACCACTCTATCACCACTACCAACTCCACCACCACTACCACCTCCACCACCACTACCATCTCCACTACCACTACCATCTCCACTACCACTACCATCTCCACTACCACTACCATCTCCACTACCACTATTACCACCAGCACATTATCACCACTATCACCGTTACCACTACTATCACCACTATCCCTACTAACACCACTACCACTCTATCACCACTACCAACTCCACCACCACTACCAACTCCACCACCACTACCACCTCCACCACCACTACCATCTCCACTACCACTACCATCTCCACTACCACTACCATCTCCACTACCACTACCACTACCACCACCATTGCCACTACCACTGCCACAATAACTACCACGTAACACTACACTCACATTAAGAGCAGGGAGAATGCATCCAGCAAGGAATCTCTCAGTTTGGCGGTTAAAGGAAGCTCTGCATCCATAAGAGGCCACCTCAGGACACAATCCCACGCATCGCAAAGTGCCTGTATCTGCAATAGATTGAATACAACTATAAAACGGCTAACACATGATGAAAAGTGAAACCTGACCTGCATCAGCCAACCAGGACATACAGCACCTCTGGGAGACAAGTACAGATGTTACCTATGTGTGCCTTGCAGTTAAGTTATTGTGTATGCATGGTGTACGGTACACATGATACAAACAGGGACATCAAAAGTGAGGTCATGCATGTCGAACCAAGTGCACCATTCACAGAAGGAAAAGTTTGACCGAGGAAGCTTGAAGCCTGCTTGGTGATACCAATCAATAAAATTCTGTCGAAATTTACACAAAAACTGTGTACATACCAGTTTGTACATGTGATAACTACTCGCTCAGCACACAATCAATAACCCACATACACACATCCAGTGAACTCACTTGAAAGTTAGGAGGAGATGTCTTCGATAGCCACATGACAGCTCTTCGTAACGTTTTTGTCTGAAATGTAATTAAACTCAGTTGCACTATCATATCACCTGGTCATACTATCCATTATCACACACTAGTCACAGGACACACAACACAATACAATATGTATATATATGTACGTATGTACATATAGTATACTGCATCCCATAGTCAGTGCAATCTGAGTAGCTGATATTAGTAGGAATAACATGCTCAATTACACACACACACGTACACATACAATTAGATACATGTGCACACACCGCACACCCACACACCCTCCACATCCACATCCTTGCACATTAAACACCAAGTACCCCCCACACACATGCATGCACATACACACACACTCACACTCACACACACGCACACTCACAAACACACACACATATGCACACTCACACACACACGCACACACACACACACACACACACACACACACACACATGTACGCACGCACGCACACTCAAACACACACATACATATGTACACTCACATGCATGCACGCATGTATGCACACACACAAGTACCTGTTTGAGATTAATGAGTTGAAGGAGAACGTTGTTCCACAAAGTATCATCAAAAATCTCATGGAAAGCCAGCATGTTGACCACAATGTGGAGGGCCTACATATGTGAGATGTAATGGGAGTACTTACTGTATTCAGATATACATAGATACACTACATGAATATAACCATACACAACATCACACAAACTGTACGTTCATATTTTCACATGATAGTGTACAATATGTGCAAACATTGAGCAGGTAAGTTAGTAAATACATGCTACACACCTGATACGTACATGCAGTATTCACGTACAGTTGACACTGGAACACACCTTTGGCTGATGACCACGTGTCTTGAACAGCATTTTGATGAATGCCAGCTTGTCACACAACTCGTATGACTGCAATGTTGTGCTGACATTCACTGACTCCAATTCACTCAAAAAATGGAAGACTTGTTGCAGGTGCCTAGTGGACAAATGAACAGTTGAAAGTCAATGAACAAACCAACAGTAGAAACAATCTCACATCAACAGTCAATAATCAGTAAACAAACCAACAGTCAATAATCAGTAAACAAACCAACAGTCAATAATCAGTAACAAACTAACACTCAATAATCAGTAAACAAACCAACAGTCAATAATCAGTAAACAAATCAACAGTCAATAATCAGTATTGAAACAAACAGTCAATAATCAGTAAACAAACCAACAGTCAATAATCAGTAAACAAACCAACAGTCAGTAATCAGTAAACAAACCAACAGTCAATAATCAGTATTGAAACAAACAGTCAATAATCAGTAAACAAACCAACAGTCAATAATCAGTAAACAAACCAACAGTCAGTAATCAGTAAACAAACCAACAGTCAATAATCAGTAAACAAATCAACAGCTAATAATCAGTAAAAGCCAGGAAACCCAAGTGACCATACAATTACAGTAGGAGACCTGTGAGGGAGAGGTTGGTGCACTCACACAATGTCAGCGATGCCACGCTTGGTGATCTTCTCCACAAGGTCACACGATGCTATGTGAAGTACAAGTCTCAAGGCCAGAACACGGCACTTGTACGGAAATGACGAGGAGGAACGCTGCATGGATTGACAGCACGATAACCTGCACTATGAATCAGTATGCACATTGTATGTACGTACATTACATGCATGGATTACACACTGTATTCAGATACGACAATTCACATACGTACTAAGATGTCAGAAGTTTGCATGATTGTATGTGTGCGCATGTACTGTAATGTACTAACAAGTGATCACTAGAGTGCTGAAAGTGACAGGTGTGGAGTTGACCCTCAAGTGGTAATGCAACAAGGGCTGTTTGTTCTGTACATGTATGTACTAACTTTGGCATAGTTCAATAAAGTGGTGACATTTTCCTCAATTTCGTCTTCTTCGCTGGTTAAGAATACCAGTCTAAATAACAAAGAATGCAATAACTGAATGGTGTGCACGTGCATGTATGTATGCACTTGTACTCCTCATACGTACATATGTAAACACCCATTGTATAATAGAGAGACTACATACAAAGCACATGTACATAATATGTGCATATACCAAGTAACTAGACAGAGTGTAGATCTACATGTCCACCATGGGAGTTACCCTCCTTAAGTAGGGTTTGGGCTTCCCGCCAAGACACTTCCGGTCTCATGACTTCCACTCCTAAGGAGGGTAACTCCCAAGGCACCCCGATTGAAGACGGCCCACAGGCTTGAAACGTCCAGACGAAGAACTCTCTTCACTAGACTGCATTTTTAAATGCTCCTGAATCCAAAAGGATTTTCCCAACAACAGTTGGAAACTTCACAGTCCGAAATCCCTATTCGATGTCTACCATCACCTCACCTTCTAAAGTATTCATCTTCTTTGCAGAGACTGTCGTCTGGGTCCTCGCCAATGTCAGCTGTGTGAAGTGTCTCATCCAATGACAGCTGAGTTACGTCAAGCGTGGCATTCAAGGGATTCTTCTCAGCAGCAGTGGCCATGTGAAGCCAGGTCTACAGGAGACAAGGTGCGCACACACTGCAGTATGGAGGTGCGTAGTACTAGCAGACACAGGTTTGTAGCAATAGTTGTCCATCAGTTACATTTCAATAGAAATACAAGAAGGAATATACTGCGTAGCACAGTAGAAAGAAATGTTGGTATATGGAAGGATTTTAGATGCTTTATTTGTCAGATATCCAATGCTTTCCTATATCAAATTGCTGAAAGAGCATGAGAAAAAGATGGAGGACGGGGGAACAAGATGGAGGATAGGGGCACAAGATGAAGGATAGGGGTACAAGATGGAGGATAGGGGAACAAGATGGAGGACAGAATTGCAACAAGGAATATGATACGTTAAAGAGTTAAAAAGAATGACTGATAGCAACATACATTACTTTTTGAGCTACAATACTTACATTTAGCAAATTTTTTTTCACCATTTTGATGTTCACTTGAAGAATAGCAGCTGCTTCTCTTGCAATCTTATGAACATTTAACACTACACACGTATAGTAAGAAAATAAAGGAGGATAGAAGAAAAATGGAAGAAAATAAACTTTTTAACCTTTGTCACACTGTGGAGTGTTTACAATGTCTGTGTTACCTTCTGATGCAGTTGAAGTCTTGTTGGACTGTTCTGTATAAAGATGGGCAATGAGATCCTCAGGACGGGCAGCCAGCTCCAATACGTCCTGAGGATCCAGTCCACTCTCTTCAAACAGATGCAAAACTGTGGACATCTTCACCTCTTGGACTATTCCCTCCAACTCTCCTGAAGCCCTGAGCCTCTCTTCCTAGAGGTAACAACAGAAGTCCTGAAGGTTGTATGTTCAATACATTTCCTGCCTAGACTATGGTGTGAATGTGCTGAGTACTCATCCGTACTCAACTGCGAGAAATCAGGATAAATTAGGAGAGGAGAGAATCTGAGGACAGTCTCCCTCAAACTGAGAGGTTCCCCATTAACAGAGTTATGTAATCACCAGGGTGCTTACAAGACATATTTCACTGTAATTCAACCACACCTCCATCTCCCATTTCAGTTTGTATGGACGGTAGGTCTACATACTGATAGCTGGATGTGTGACTGACGCTGATACAGTTGGTGGGATTGGAAAGGTGACAGAAGAAGGACAATATCTGTGAATACATTCACCCACACATGTACACCTACACATGTAACCATATATATGTAGTGTATACATATTACATACATACCTGTATACACAATCACAAAATATCACACATACGTACTTTTAGCATATGTGGTGAAACAGTACATGAATTTAACCAAACAGGGATATGTGCATACATACTCTCTTAGGTTACACACGCATACCTTTATCCTGCTGGATGGAAGATCAAAGAAAATGGAGCACACACACATTGGTGTTATTGCACAGTTCAATGATGTGTGCATGGGAATCAGTGTTTTGTTGACTTTTATCACTTAAATTAGCTGTTAAATTGATTAATCACATACACCAGAACACCATTTCAGCAGTAAAGTACATAGCAGAAGTAACAAAGTGCGTAATACAGTGGGACCTCTCTATAGCTATTACAAACATCTGAAACGTGGAAACCTCTGTAATAAGGACACCATTCTGTGTCCCAGTGTAGTACTGTAGTGTATAAAATGACCTCTGAATTGAGGACACCTCTGTAATAAGGACTAAAATCGAGGTCCCAAAGTGTCCTTAATAGAGAGGTCCCACTGTACTCAGTTCTTGAGGGTAATTTGAACACCTAGACAGGATACAACTGTGCCTGTTATGTAGGTACTGTACATATGATGGTGCATGCAACATGAATACACACCTCAGTGGTGGATATAGACAGCCAACACCGGGCAAAATGGACGGTTTTCCTCAACATTTGAATACGATACTCTCCTAGCATTGAGAAAAGTACAGAACATGTTGTAATCATACACACACTTGCACACACACACACATGTGCACACACACACACACACACACACACACACACACACACACACACACACACATGCACGCACATGCACACACACGCACACACTTGCACACACACACACACACACACACACACACACACACACACACACACACACACACACACACACACATGCACACACGCACACACTTGCACACACACACACACACACACACACACATGCATGCACATGCACACACACAGTGCTCGAAATATGATAGCAAATAATAAGTGAATACACAGCACACTAATGTGTATAAGTATCAGCATTACAATAGCAATAAGAAGTACACAGTACCAAAACATGTATGAGTGTCGTACATGTAGCCACATGGTAGTTTCCTGACCAGGAAGTGATAGACACAATATTTGCAGTGGTCTGTCCAGATTGGCTACCTCTTGCGGTACTCACCTTTCAGTATGTGCTTCAACCATTGCCCACAAGCCACAGCCAGGTGGGGATAGGTGATTCTCTCAAACATCTCCTCCAGTGAGGACATGACCTGCCTGCTCTCGGCTGGCGTTTCCAGCTGCTGCATCTTTGAAGCCACATTCTTGATGGTGATGACGAAAACGTCGTTGGAAGGGATTTGCAGGAGAGAGGCCAAGTGGAGCAGACTCTCCATTGAACACAGGTTGAGCTCTGGATCTATGCATATGCAGGAGATGCAGTACTTACATACAATTTGCATGAGCCACATACTAGGTAAAATAGCAGTCAGCTGCCAAAATGTTTGGTGTAATTTCTATGGCTAGAGAATTCCATTGAACCTATCCACAGTACATATACCATATACGTACAATATGCCACAAACAACACACACCATACGTCAACCACAAACACACCATACGTAAGTCATACACAACACACACCATATGCTACCCACAACACACACCACATGTATGTACCATATAAGAGTTTCCCATTGAGCTAATCCATAAGATGTCACCTAACCAAACAACCCACTTTCCAACCACTACCAAATATTTCATCTGTATAGCGCATTATCAAAAATAATGCCATGTATAAGCAATTACAACATTCAAAAATTAAAAGGATATTTGAGATTATAGGGAAGAGGCATTTATAAAAAGCACATGAACGAGGGTACCATGCGTCTGGTGGTGACACACCTGTCTAGCATCATGTCCAAATGCTACCCAGTCCCCTCACCACTGGTGGTGATATCAGGATGGTTATGTTATGACACCATGCTCCCCGGCACCGTGCTGAGGGGGTGGGATCACTGAAGGTCATGGCAGCGTGTTCCTTTAGGTTTTACATCCCACATCTGTCAACCTTGTATCCTTTTTCATTTCGAATGTTCTTATATCAAGTACTAACGCACTGTATTACATATATGTGTATACTGCAATGATGTACAATGCTTACCAATAATCTTTCTTGAATTTCCCCAAATGAGTGGATGGTAAGGCAGTCTGGTGGTGGCCAACTGACCCTCCTTGGATGCTTGGACACTACTCCCAGCACTACCAAATTCCTTGCAGTAAGTGACCTCATACTCTGAAGAAGGAGCCTGTCTCTTGTAGAACTTCAACCATTTCAGAATGGCAAGATTCTACTTAGAACATATGCAAATACAGTAAAGGAAATAACAAAATTATAGTAAGTACAGTACTGTGTACTAATGTATGTAGAGTACACCTTCCAGTGTAATACTGTATGTAAAGCACACCTTCCAGTGTAATAATGTGTAGAGTACACCTTTCAGCGCAACAATGTACATATGTACAGCACACCTTCCAGCAAAATACTGTACACATGCAAGTATACACAGTACCTTGACAATGTCCTCTAAGTTTCCTTGGGGGTGCTTTTCCTCCAAAGACTCAAGCTGTTGCAGAATGAACTCCAAACGCTCATAGTCATAAGGAGACACCTGAAGATGAGCAGTGACACCACAGTACACCCAGGTACATAGAGTTCCTTTGGCACGCACTACACAGTAAATACTCATTAATCCGCCACAATTTGTTTCAAAGAACATGGTGGATTAACGAGTTTGGCAGATTAACTGAATATTTATTGGTATTCCTACATTATATTGGTACTGGGAAACTGTGGCGGATTATAAGGTTTGGCGGATAAAGTGGTGGCGGATTAGCGAGAATTCACTGTACACCACAGCATGTGTCCTGTGAAGCAATACTGTAATCATGCATTTCACACCAGGGCTGACCCTGACAGGTCCGGCCGACCCATGAGGTGATCACACAATAATGAGTGTTGAGGAGTTATCACCTGGATTACTCCATACTATGGTCATAGTGAGTACAGTATTGAGGAATAGGACCAATATGAGCAGCACACTCAGGACATCTAGATAGTTCAGCATCAACTTGGTGAAGTTAGGGCTACATCATGCAGGACAGTATCTCACACCAGCAAACAGTACCAATGCACACGACACACCTCTGTACATACATACCTTGGTGCAGGCATCCACCAGGCATTCGTTGGCCTTGGCGTGTGTCAACAGCTGCAGGAGCGCACAAGACCTCTGCTCGTAGCCCTCGTCCCAGGTGGTCAGAACCGACAGCAGATACTCAGCAGGGATGTCCGGCACCAACTGTCTCATATCACTACATTGATACACAACCGCACTCCAGCAATCAAACACCGCGCATATTGCACATTGGCACAGACAGTGACCACCCTGATCAGTAGAACCCCATTCAAGACCACTTCGGGAATGAGACCACTCCAGCAATAGGAGCACTATCTACTACTCACAGAAATTCCTGTACCGTAGCACTCTATACACTGTCAACCTCACAATTGAGACCACTTCGACTGGTGATCTCAATTGTGAGGTTATAAAGGATCCAAGAAGGTTGGTACATATACGTATGTACATACATATAAAGTGGAACTTCTTATAAAAGACATATCTGGACCAAATAATGTGTCACTGTAGAGAGACTGTCCACTCTTGACAGGTGAGAAATGTATCAGCAATGTAGGAAGGTCTATTTTTGGTGCTTTAGAAAGCGTTCTTTGTAGGGAGGTGATTCAAGGGGTGTCCTATATTTCAAGATTCCTTTAATAGAGGCTCCACTGTACATAAACATACTGTATTCTGTTGGATAGGGTACAACTAACTGGGATGAAGGGATGATACTATCAGAGCAGCTTGCATGTGCCGAGTGACTGTTGTGGAAAGGTATAATGAGATGGGTTCAAGACAGGGCTGTGCAATAATGGTGAACCTGTATCATGTTAATAGGGATCTGTGTCACGATTATCACGATAATTACATATAACTGTGATTTTAATAATTTATAAAAATCGATATAGATTAAATTTCAGAACATTACACTTAGTCTGAAAAAGTAAGTCTGTAGTAGTTGAAACAACCTATTAACCGATGTAATAAAGATAGGTGTTGAGCAATACGTATACAGTAAAACCTCTATTACAGGACACTCCCAATAAAGGACACCATAGAAATTACCTCCCTACAAAGGACACACTTAGAGGCACCAAAATAGACTTTCCTATAGTGCGAATACACCTTTCACCTCTGAAGAGTGGACAACCTCTCTACAGTGGACAGAATGGCTGTTCCTGTTGTGTCCTTTGTAGAGAGGTTCACTGCATAAAATCAATTTAGTCAAGGCGTAGAGCTTGAAAACACAAACATATGCTTATTTCCAGAAGTAAACAAGAAGGGAAGTGTATACTCAACTCATTGTTATCATGACAATACGTAAATGCTGAAAAGGATAATAGTACTATTGTGAAAAGCACACAGGTGTAGTTTAAAAGTAATTAATTCAGGGAATTTCCCTGAGTAGCATCATACACGACATAAGTATGCAACAATGTACGTATATACAGTACTTAGTACCTGCTATACTCCATAACAATATTCATAGGCATGTCCTTCCTCCTCATCAGCTCATACAAAGTGGACATCTCCACGTCCTGTCGGTTGGCCTTCAGAGCTCCGGAATAGTCAATCTGTACAGGAGATAACGTGTGCTGTGAATCAGTATTCAGCACAGTCTCAGATGCTTAAGGGGACAGCGTTGTACTTTCTACAGATGAGATCTCAACTGTAAAATTATGGTCCATAAAAATTCAGCAATCGGTGAACATTGTCTGGGATAGATGTACAGTTATTTTGTGGCATGTTAGTAACACTGGCCTGCAAAAATTGAATTCATCAAAATGTATCTCTATACTCATGATAGGTAAGGAGACCAACAACAAAAAATCTCAAGAAATGTGAATGACAAGATTGTGAACTTCAGGAGAGGGACCTGTTGATGTTGACATCTTGGTGGAATGCTCTTACACATACGTACATGTATGCCAGCTATATTGGAATACAGGTAAAACTGAATTGACTCCTAGTCCTATTAAATAGACATGGCACACACTCCTGTGTGCACAGGACTCACCTTGTAGTCGCGGAGGATTTTGCCCCACTTTGCTGTGTGATAATACCCAACAGCCGTCGACACGAGGTCACTACGTCCTACCACTTCACCAAAATGTACTGTCAAGTCTGACAGCGCCTGAGGGTACAGTAAACACAACATGATTGTATGTACAGTAGAGGATGTATCTTACTGTATGGGCTAGTTGGAGTACAAACCAATGTATTGGCTAGCTGGAATACATCCCAATGTATGGGCTAGCTTGAGTATATCCTAAAGTATGGGCTGGTTGCAGTACATTCTAATGTATGGGCTGGTTGGAGTACATTCTAATGTATGGGCTAGTTAGAGTACATTCTAATGTATGGGCTGGTTGGAGCACATCCTAATGTATGGGCTGGTTGGAGCACATCCTAATGTATGGGCTGGTTGGAGTACATTCTAATGTATAGGCTGGTTGTTGGAGCACATCCTAATGTATGGGCTGGTTGGAGCACATCCTAATGCTGGAGTACATTCTATGGTATGGGCCAGTTGGTGTACATACTGTCCAGTTGTTCACCAGGTCCTGTCATACAACAAAACTGAAGCTTTTTAACATTCCTTTAAATTAGTATATTTGCCAGCTGATATCTAGATTCTAGCCTACACATTGTCCTCACTCATTTAAGCTACTTATCCAAATAATTTCCTATCTTTAGTCTGTAGTCCATCAGAAGCTTCCATTTTTCACATATGTAACATAGTACCATATTATACAAAAAGTTAGGTCGCTCAAATTTGACAGGGCACTTGTCCAGTGTGCCAGCTGCTGGACCAGTATGCCTTAACTAAATCCAGGGAAGACCTTGAGATTCTCATACCATTATCTTTGTATATCCTTTACACGTCTTCCGGGAAGATAGGAGTATTTTCAGTGCTTCACTCTCGTCCACAGACAATAAAAGGGTGATGCCATACAGGTGGTCCAGTTTAGGGGATCGTAGGACCTGCGAAATGACCCAACACACAGTAAGAGCCATTGACATGTTAAGTGACCCTATTTGATGCATTGTAAGTACTGCATGCTCTACAATACTGAAGAATACATGTAACAAATGACATATTACACAGGACATCAAGCTGGCCATGTAGGAATCTTCACAACTAGAAACAAGACAACTACAGGTCTACTGCAGGTAGTATTGATTACAGTGAACTGAACCAGGCTTTGTAGCTACAGTATTAACTTAACTTGGAGGCCTACAAAGATAGTACAGTCTCGCCCTGTGATGCAAATTGAGGGGGTGTCCTTGGTAGAGGTGTCATTTGATTGAAATGGAGTACTTTTGTAACAAAAGTGTCCTCATGAAAGACACACACCCCTATTAGATTTTATATATGTAGTGCATAATATATTACCCAAGTGCATATTACACACGTTGTTGAATATTCCGTACCAGTGTCTATCAGTATGATGCACACCTCACAGTAATGGACAAATGCGATAATTACCTGCTGAAATGAGGGACTCACACACACATGGTAAGTACGGCACAGTGTTGACTATGCATGAACACACGATGTGACTACATACAGTACATGTATTGTACACACAGTTACACCAGTGGATACAGGAGCACTTACAGCCTCTGTTAAAGATCTTATGATGGAGTCAATCAATTCCTGTCCTTTGCCTTTGAGAAGAGTAAGGTCTTCACTCTCAGGCAAATGATGATCAAGAGTGTGGAGAGTCTGCATGGACCAAGGAAGGGTGTGAGACCAAGCACAGTACATGTCACTTGTATGTACAGCACTGCAATACATGAAGGTAAAGGCAAAGTAGGCAAAGCTATGTGTGCTGGGGAGCCACAACATATACAGGCACACAGCACAAGGGCACAACATATACAGGCACACAGTACAAGATTGCAACATATACAGGCACACATACACAACACATACAGACACACATGGATGTGTACACTCTCCTCCACGCACCTCCTGAGCAACACAGAGGGAGTTGTGATACAATCCGTTATCCCTCAAAAGTGACACAATGACTTGACTTTTCTCCAAAAATTCATCAATTTGAAAATTAGCCCATATTCCACCTGCAGGCATACATACATATATACATAAATTATACCTACATATGTACGTATGTACATATTTACACATACATATGTACATACGTACATATGTACGTATATGTATACAGTTCACTCCATACATACAACAGGCATGTTCAGCATCAAAGTGGATGCACACAAAGAGCACCTGATTGACAGAAGCAGCCCTTAGCAAGCTGAAACTGAGCAACAAGGGGGAGGATTTGTTCCTGTTCCATCATGAGTGCTTCTTCCTGGTATACAGGGTCGAGCACCTCCTTTCTGAGTGACGTCAACAACCTGGATGGATGTACACGGAGAGAGGAATGCAGTCAACTATATGCTGTACAAGTCCCATTCCAAGTTCAAAATGCTAACTTCTCGCTATCGGGAGCTGCAGTGTCCGATACAGAGCACTGCAAATCTACTGCTGTCATGATTCGAATGGCAGTTGATACTTCCAGAAGAACCACCAAGTCATCTGCTCGGATGAGACAACAACAAACATAACATAACCTTAAAAATATCAGCACATTACTATTGAATATCATGCACTTACTATGTATATAGTACATGTACAGTACATATAATGTACAGTATGTTCACAAACATAATATACATATGTACACTTAAATATCAACATAACGTTATACATGTACTGTACTCACATACTTACTGTACAGTACATATGTACACACATAGGTAATAGGCTATAAACATTGCCACCAAAAAGCCAAAGGTGCATATTCACTAAGGTACCTATGGTGCACATCTACACAGCAAACAAGTTTGATCAACTAGTACACGCATTGTACTCTATGTACAGTATCTATTATAGTAGATTGCACAAACTGACTGTCTTCGCAGGATGCCACCGCTCTATCAGAAAGAACCAACAGCTCGTCCAAGAGGAGGCTCAGGCTGGAGGAGGAGTAGTAGTGCTTATTAC
>OZ026566.1:2688288-2718288 GCA_964020155.1 Chondrilla cf. caribensis
GCAAGAAGCAGACAATGACACAAAGAGCAGTGTGCTAGTGGAAGCTGAACAACACACGCACAAAGTACATGCGCACACGTAGGGGGAATAACAAGGGAAAATAATTGAATATGCGTAAATATGCCGTACATGAATAAAGCCAAACAACTGGTTCATACACATGTGTATGGTGAGTAACGTGAAGTAAACAAACAATGACAATGATTATTATAATAACAAATATAGTGCAGTACAATATTATAGTGTAGGTATAGTATATATAACCAATAAAAAAAAGAGTAAGATTGGACAAACCAGTGAATAGACTAGAGTACACAAAAAGTTGGAGATAGTGATACAGTTGCAGTGAATTCTCATTATCTGCCACAATTCATTTTCCATGTCCTTTGGAGGTGGAATGTAGTGGGAACAACACATTTGCTAACAATGCATACCGTATAGCGGGAAATGTTCGGGAGGTTGCAATTTTCGCAATTTTCACAATTTGACTGAAGGTGCGAAATTACAACTGCGAATTTTTAGTTTAACACTGCACAATACTTGTCTTTGATTGCAACATCATGAAACTATGAACTGCGATTATTAGGCCAAGGTGCATTTCGTGAAATTTTGGACCCGTGAAAATTTCCTGCTATACGCTATATGTATTATACTGAAAATTGTGCATAACACACACACACACACACACACACACACACACACACACACACACACACACACACACACACACACACACACACACACATGTACATATGTAAGAAGTATGCCTGTGTGATAATGGTAAAACCTATATCACATTATTCAGGATCATTATCACAATTATCTTATAATTACGTACACAATACTGTGATTTTAAGCTTATTGTAATGATTAGAATTCAACAACATTGCACTTACTCTGAAGAAGCATGGTTAAAAGTAGATGAAATATACTATCCAACTAATAAAGTTGTTTGGAACAACATAGGTACAAATCAATCCAGTCTAGTTTTTGAGCAAAAGCACTGACATATGCATGTACAATATTGGGAAGTAAACGACCAAGGAAGCATTACATGATAATAATTAACTCATTCTCATAATCGCGATAATGAAAATATATCATTGCAATTATCGCACAGGCCTAGTACATATGCATATGCATGTATAGGTGAACAGTATGTACGTATGTGCATACCTCAATAATATCATCAATAGCAGTGGGACCACCGGAACGGATGATCTTCTTGGCAATCCATTTTGGATTACTTTTGGGCAGATTTTCGAGTTCGGCTGTTGTCAGTCCGTAGGTCCATCCCAACTTCTTCCACTTTGCCAGTTTACAGCGCCTCATCAGTTCCGTGACAAGGGGAAGCTTCAACTGTAGAGCCTTCTGAACTGCAACCTCCACAGCCTTGGACCAAGGGATACGGGCAAACTTCGCAATCTCGCAGACAGCTTCCAAGAAGCTCTAACCAACAAATTCAACAACACACCAATGAATACATATGTATGTGCATGCCAGAAGCACATTGAAACAAATGGTCCATTGAGAGAAGACTCCACGGAATGCATACTACACACACAATGTTATAAAGATAACACTAGATCTGCTGTAGGCGGTCATGGACTCTCTAGCTGAATGTTTATGGAGGTATGTAGGTATGCACACACAGTACATAAGTACATGTATAAAAATATGCAAGGTACACGCAATGCATATAATACATACGTATAATTACTTTTGCACATATACAGTGCAGTACAAAATTGCACTAAGAGCACACAGTACATAGCATGATTACAATATGCAGCACTGTACTGTACATACAGTTCACTACTCATGTACGTGTTCACAGGCATTATACTTATGTGATCATAGGGTTACAGTATGTACAATACATGGCACTTCAGGTTAGGAATCTTATTTGGCCTGGGGAAACCTGTGGCTACTGCACAAGGATGTTAGGCTTCGAGTACACATAAACCAGGTTTTAACAACAGCAGGTGTTGTGAAGGGTCACCCTGTACCTCACTGCTCTCAATACAGTCCACGATGGCCAGTGTCTTGATCTCCCAGGGCAGGTCTTCCAGTCCTTCACAACGCATGTCGTGGAGGGGAAGGTGGTACTGGAGAACGTTCTGTAGAAAGTTCTGGAAACACGAGTGGACAGTCAACAAAAGCCCACACTCTCCCGACATTACGTATCTCAGTATACCAAAAATATGCACAGTGAATAGGTGTGCAAGTTGATACCCTTGAATGACATATTGAAGATCATGGTGTATGTACAGTACATAAAATATGCAAGCATACATGCATTATTTGAGTGGCACAATTGTAGTCATAGAGTACAATATCTGGGAAATCAGTAATCACTTAACATTAAAATATGTTCTATACACGTACATCAAGTATGGGTCAATTGTACAGGAATTGGCACATATCGATATACGTACATGCACACAGTATACATGTGTAGCAAATTCATGAAAACACACACACACACACACACACATGGACACACACACACACACACACACACACACACACGGACGGACACACACACACACACACACACACACACACACACACACACACAGATGTGTACAAACACACACACACACACACACACACACACACACACACACACACACACACACACACACACACACACACACACACAGATGTGTACAAACACACACACACACACACACACACACACACACACATACACACACAGATGTGTACAAACACACACACACACACACACACACACACACACACACACACACACACACACACACGGACACACATGGACACACACGGACACGGACACAGACACGGACACAGACACACACACAGATACATGCACACATATACACACGGAGACACACACACATATACACACGGAGACACACACACACACATACATGCACACATGTATACACAGACACACCTGAATAACCACATACATGTACATGCATGCATACATGCACACACCACACCCACAATACATACTTTAACATACTGAACCAGCACACTGTCCAATGCTAGCTTATGCCTGCCACAATATTGGACAACCTGACTTCGTACAACATGTGCAATCTGCTCTGGTGCGATTATCCTGTCCATCATCATAAACACTAGCTCTTCAGTGGTATTCTGAACCAACAGAACATATACAAATACTTATACATACACATACACACACATGTACACAAATCACAGAGTGAGGGTATAGTACAGTACTGACTTCAGCAATGTGTTCCAACTCCACATCAACAATCTGGAGATGACGATGGATGTAGTCCAGCTCCTCTAGGTTTCCGATACTCTTCTTCAACTGCTCCAGAGGGGTTTTGAGCGAACTCTGCAGGACGGGTGTGAATTGTCATGATGATTCGTATTCACTTTACATCCACCCACACACACATGTATACACAGTCACACGCAGATGTATAAACACATACACACACACACACACACACAAACCACCCACACATACATGTATATCAGATACAACATATATCAATTAATCCACCATTATATTTGCAATTATTTCAGTGCAAAATTTCATTTGTGTACATATCAATGATGAGGACAATGCACCAAACCTGGAATGTCCCACACAAATGGTGGCAGATTAATGGGAATTCACTGTATTCTGTGTATAATCACGTGATATGGTCACACAGATTACATCCTACTGATCTGAGTAGATCAAATGTTCCATCAGTGGAACAGTCCTGTAAAGCATGAACCACAGCAGTCACATGTAGCATTCCACACACACTCATGACAGCACATGTATGGGGCGTACAAACAGGAATCCAGTTTCAATATCATGTGTAACAGGAACTATATATTTCAACTTGTGGCATCATCAGGAATCGCACCATAATATCCCAGGAACTCATCCTAATTACATGTAACAAAAGCTGATCAAGCTCATAATTATAATTTATTTCAATTTCATTTCTTAATTGATTGAGCCATCATTAAAGTTACTTTTTCAAAACACTGAATACACAACATTCCCAAGCTCAACTCAACCAAGGGCACACAATACATACAGTACAAGGAGTACATACAATACACACAGTACAAGGAGTACATACAATACACACAGTACATACAATACAAGGAGTACATACAATTCACACAGTACATACAGTACAAGGAGTACATACAATACACACAGTACATACAGTACAAGGAGTACCTACAATACACACAGCACATACAGTACAAGGAGTACATGCAATACACACAGTACATTCTTTACATATTACAGCATTACGTATATACAGCTGTGGAAGGTAACATACTTTTGAGAGGTACACACACTATACAGTGGACAGAGAAATCATGCTTGATCATGTCTGTGTATGTAGACCTACTGTACTATCTGCACATTTCACACTTATATACTAGTAAGTTCTATTAGCACATGACAAGTAAAAAGCACATTCAGTACACATATTCCAACAACCAGTGTGATTACATTCCTCCTTTACATAGACTACATACAGGAAGGACAGTACTCAGTTGCAGTGTGGCACAGAATAGTTCACACGCACGTACATATGTACACGAATCACACAGCATACAAGTATATTTAACCTGATTTGTGACAGACATCAACGAGAATGGAAGGGATACATACCCTACACATCCCAGATGTGTTAATTGATTAATCAATAGCAGCCAACAAGTGTCTAATCAGGATATACAAAATTACAGCAGTACCTGTACATGAAGATCACCCATGGACAAAGAAAATGTAGTCTCCGTGGACAGGTGGTCTTCAAGTGGAGGTGTTAAGATTATGTACTGAATGGTTCAATAGGTCACTAAGAACAGGTGGTTTTTGTGTAGAGGCAACCTTTAATGCGGGTTCCATTGTATGTGCTATGTCACCTTCCGGAAGGATACACAGTGAATTGATCCTTTGTTTGGAATATCAAGGCCAAAGAAAGAAAACCCAGTGAATTGAGCATCTCATATAAGGAATATTGAGGGCAGTAGCTAATCAACATACAACTTATTTATATCACTTTAGGGAGGATACACAGAGAATGGATCTTTTGTAAGAAATACAGAGGGTGGAGAAAGGAAACAGGAAATTGCTCCTTTGTATGGAACATCAAGAGTATAGGCCAAGGCGTTCTATACCTCTCTTCCTGTGCTAGCATCCCAAAGCGATATAACACAATACGAGTCTTGATTCATGGCAACATCAAAGAGACTGACACGAATGCATATCCTATGTATCTCTGAGATAACTGGGTGTGACAATTGATTCATCAATCAGATATCAAAAGGCCAGCAAATGGCTACCAAACATACACGCCATGTTAGTTATCACCTCCAGGAAGGAAACACAAGAAATTGCTCCTTTGTAAGGAATTGAGCGATTTGAGCAACCCAGGCGCTCCATCCGTATTCCATGTGAAGTTTGTTCCATACAAAGAATCCATATAGGTATGTACATATGTGCAGTACTCCCACACAGCATGTATGTACAGTATAGTACCAACAGAACACACACATTGTATATGTAGTACATATAGGATAATAATACACACACACACACACACACACACACACAGACATACACACACACACACAGTGTATACAGAACACACACAGCATACACATATTAGCTATACGTACATTGCATGTAGACGGGTACACACTGTACACAACACAGTACTATAGGATCGAGTCCACACCACTGCTACTGCATACCCAGAGAAAGTCTTTGGGTTCAGCACACATGGCCAAGAGAGGGGGAAGGTGAGTCTGCTGCTCCAGGGACTTCGTGAACTGAGATAGAATTTGCCTCAAAACCTTCAGTGATTCAACAATCCACTCACTGCTGTCACGCTGTAAGGATTTTGTGATCCGGTCGGTAAGCCAAGAGATAAAGTAGTCCTGAAAAATATAACATGTAAATAATTTGGGTTGTGCGTGTGAGTTCATGCATATGTGTGTTATAGGTGTGTCAGCATATGTAAGAGTGTGAAAAAATGTATGAGTGGGTTTGTGTGCATATATAAGTGTAGTGTGTGTGTGTGTGTATGTGTGTGTGTGTGTGTGTGTGCGTGCGTGCGTGTGTGTGTGTGTGTGTGTGTGTGTGTGTATGTGTATGCATGCAAGTGTGTGCTTCCACACATATGTATGATTGTGTACGTAAATGTAAATAGGTATACAGTCTGTTACACAATAGTCTAACTGATGATTGAATCAAAATATAAGTGGTTTCTACACATATACTGCACATCACACATGTAGTTGGCACCAACCAATGGTTTGGGGACATGCTGTATCAGAAAGGGCAGCACTACTCCGGCAAAGGAAGACACAGAACAGGTGGATACATCAACCGGTACAGATTGCAGCATTTCACAAAATATTGACTCATTCAATTCTTGTAGGAGCTCTTTCTAAAGGAAAAGATGTGTACAGTGGAATTTACATATTATACACAAAAAGTAGGCAGGTGCGTGTAGTAGCTGAGGAAGGTGCATACAGCATTGTGGGTAGGTGTGCATGTGTGTAGTAACTGAGGAAGGAGTGTGTAGCATTGTGGGTGGGTAGGTGTGTGTAGTAGCTGAGGAAGGTGTATACAGCACTGTGGGTGGGTAGGTGTGTGTAGTAGCTGAGGAAGGAGTGTACAGCATTGTGAGTAGGTGGCGTGTGTAGTAGCTGAGGAAGCTAGAAGCCAATAAAAAACAAGGAAAAAGTGTAAACACAACCGAAAGTCTTACACATATCACAGAATTCAATTGAACCATTGCTCGGTTGCATAGATAAGTGCATTTATCCCGACAAGATTTCTATGAATGACATAAAATTTATTAAAGTTGTATAGAGACGACACAGGGTCCCGACAAACTCCATTAAACTGTTATGACAACGTTCTTTGCAAATTTGATGATCTAATGCACCAACTGCAAAATATTCACTGACAAACACTCAAATACAACTTCTCTGAATGGTCCCATAGATCCAGAGGCCTCCCAAGTACCCAATATACCTGGCATCCCAGACGTGCGACAAACAACAAACAGTTCTTGAGTCACGTTCAAGTGCTGAATCAGCCGCTACGTGAGTATTGTACGCATCCACCACTGTTTGATTGAGTCATTCCACCACAGTGTGCGTGTGATGAGTTGGCAAAAGTTCAAAAGTGGCGTCGAAAAAAAACAGGACAAAGTTTGAACACGTACACCACACTACTGACAGCAAACAGACACGTAGTTGAAAAAGCAGCACTTGCAGCAAAACACAACATAATTATGCAAAGACAATCTGTACTACACTGTACCAGACACTGCAGAGGCTCATAGCTACAGCAAAAATGGAAACAGGAAAATTTACAGCAGAACACACAGCAATCATCAATAAATTTGCAAATCACTTCATTTTGTAACTGACAAAGATCTGCATGGTCGAAACATGTAACACACATCTATTCACAATTAATACGTGTTCTGCATCAAATTTTCCTGCTTGGACGCTACTACTGAATCTGCTCAAGCAAAACACACATCAAAATGGGACTAATGATCGAAGTGAACATCGTACGAACCTGGTGCTTTTGCCAAATCATCGTTGCTTCT
Source organism: Chondrilla cf. caribensis (assembly GCA_964020155.1). Lineage (NCBI taxonomy): Eukaryota > Metazoa > Porifera > Demospongiae > Chondrillida > Chondrillidae > Chondrilla > Chondrilla cf. caribensis. The sequence continues at coordinate 2,695,899 of OZ026566.1, forward strand.
CCAATTTTACCTTGCTCCAGAAGTAACTTCAAAACATCAGTCAGACAAGCAGAGCTGAACAGCTTCCACATCTTGAAGCTGAAATGCATGAAAATACAGAGCGTATACAGCTCACGTGCAAACATACAGTATACACAGAACACACGCTTAGACATTGTTATACAGTAATCCGTGTGCTGGTACTTACTTGAAAGGCTGCAGACCCAGAATAAGATTGAAAGAGGACAATTTATTCAGTTGATTTCTTGCGGTTGACAGCAACAATTTTCTATTCTCTGCTCGTGAGTCTGGCATTGATAAAATCTACAGTGATGTAAACAGTAGACATGCAGAGTATGTACAGTAAGTAATGTATACATAATATATAGGTAACTCACAAATGCACAAAATGTACGGTGAAGAGAAACGTGTACCTGGTGTATGTACATATGTATGGGTGCAAACCTCCTTTTCCAAGCACAAGTATCCCTATAACTATAACACACCTACAATACATACGTACCACTGTCTGATGCACATTTCTATGCCTGCTGTACAGTACTGTATACTCCCCTGACTGATACACTACATACTTACAACTCTGCATACCTACACTATGTATGTACATACATACCCTTGGACTGTTATATGTACATGAAGCTTACTATACTTGCAAGCCAAACAAACTCTGTACTCTGACAAATTATCTTTCCTCCAATAGAGGATGCTGCATTGCAGGGTGTTTGTCAAGTTGGGTCCCCTTCGTGCAGTCCCAGTGTTGCATACTGTGTGCACTGGGCAGCACATGCGTATGTACAGTATGCAGACATTTTCAAACCTTTTTCTCAGCATATCGCAACAGCTCCAGTGTGCTGCTCAGATCCTCGGTCTCAGCGGCAAAGCAGAATGCAGAGATGTATTCAACATCCTGCATTCAGAAGAAAACAAACTCACTTCAATGTATAGTACATACAGTATAAGTACAGATTATACAGGTGACTGTATGGTACATATGTACACTGTATACTATACAAAATCCATATAGTATGGACAGTATGTATAATAATATAAGCATTATACAGGTACTATTATTATAGTATGTGTGCATTGTATGAGTACTTGTATCCTGGTGTGTGGGCGGGGCAAATGATGGGTGGATCAAAGAGACAAATGCAACACCAGATATCCTGTAACCATAGGAACAACAGATCAAAAGCAGACCTCTGAAGGAAACCTACGTACACAGAACAAGCAGAAGACACCTTTTAGTAGAATGTGATTCCGGGGAGCTTGTCAATAGACAATTCATAATTGATCAGGGAAAAAGCAAGAAAGAACCTTCCATTGATGGAAATAGTTGTGGCCGAGTTGCAGAAACAGAAGTCAAGCAAATGAAACACGCTAGGGGGATAATAGTGACTATCACACCTGTACGTGAGTGGGTAAGCAATATTGACAAACCACCGAAGACCCTAAAGCTACCAAGGTTTGGTTTTCTCAGAAACACAGCTTTCAAAACGTCAATAGGGCTCAGTGGCTTCACAACACAAACACAACAAACAATCATGCAATCAAAATTCAAACGAGAATTAATTGAAATTTTGAATACTAGTTTACAAAAGCAACTCCAACACAGTCAGTTCCTTCAATACGTCCATTCATCATCACAGGATGGAATATGAACACACTCAAAGTGAGCAATTGACACTCGTGAAAAGAAACACGAATCATTAGTCAACACACCAGGAAATTAAATACGGTTTAACTTGCTAAATAAGTATATTGAAAGACACACCAAATCTGTACTTCTCATTGAAGGTAATTACTCACAGAGGTACAATCATGAACTAATCAGGGTACGTACTACACACATTACACCGTACATATTGTCATGCCCAGCCACTTTTAAAGCATCTTCGCTTGTGGCAACAGAGGGTAGCTGCTATAACAACGGTAAGTTTAAAATTTGATAGTTGGACGACAGCCAATCGAATCGCCCGAGTCACTGGGACGGTAATTGAAAATGGCCATCAGCCGTGAGGGAAAAACCAGAAAAAAGGTTCTCTCCACATGGACAGTTAGACAGTTGATTTTAACCCGTGGAGGATACTTCCCAAACCGTACTTCATAATCCCTGAGAGTTTGGTGGCGCCCTGTGCAGTAGTTTTCGTTTGAATCGTGAACAAACAAACAAATGAACTGAAATATATATATATATATATTACAGTATGTACTAAACAATAGGTGCATATGTATACATGTATTATATGTATGTATATTCTGCGCAGCTGTGGGTCCTAGAATGTGTGCACCTGTCAGGACAGACTGCATTCATCACACTGCTATCCTTGTATGGCTTCACAAACGTTTGGCTTAGATGAACAGAAAACTAATCACCTTCCATATTTGTTTACACTATTAAAATCAATAGGGTGTTGATATTACATTGATTGAATGATACTGTGCATTAATTATCAAACGCAAGAATGTGCTCACATGTATGTTTGCACTCGCAAAAGGAATAAACACTGTATGTCAAAGATAAGCTTCTCAATGATTTATACATTGCAACGGGTGCAGAGTGAATAAGTCCAAACACATTTCTACATTCTTTCACATGTGTGTATGGTGTATTGTAAATATGTAAAAGTACCAAAAGCCATACAGTCTGTGGGATTGATTTGATTGATAGGTCAATTAAATGGCTGCAGCTCCAATGATCAAAGACGCATTTGATTTGATACATACTTATGTATGTACGTATGTATGTGTGTACATGTACCACATATATGGTATTCACACAGGGTATTGTAGGCCATTCAGATAACTACAGTACTGCAAGCATGGTAAGATCCTATGAACATTGCTGGAGAAGAAGTCACATCACGTCAGATCAGGGAATCTCTACATGCTAGGGAGATTCATTGAGGTTCGACTGCATGTACACATACAGCACATGTACATGTACGTATGTATGTACATACATGTACATAAATACACTTGTAAAAATAATAAAAGTGAAATATAGTTACATACGTTATGTATGTACATGGTGTATATTTCAAGCACAGAGACCATTTGGTTTCAGATGGGCTGGTGACGAACAACATCACTAAAGCTTTGGTTTAAGTAACTGTTCACATCACCTCTATGCAATCCAGACAGGTCATGACATCAGAAAGAGGTTCCCCACAACTGAGAAGATGAAGGGCTTTCTTTTTGTATATATCCTGTATAAGAGCACATAATAACAGTAAGAAAGTTAGTATATGACATTGGTGCGTACTGGAAAGTAGCCGAACACTTTTTCTATCATATCGGCTATGCATTACATGTACGTACGTACGTACATATGTACCTGATATACCACAATCTGGTAACAATAATTCAGGGTTCAATAGTTACAGTGCAACTTGCTTAGTACATGCCCTGGCTGTTACAAATGATGCTTCTGTTGATGCTCAGTCCCTAGTACTGTAAGTGTACACTATGTCAAGCAGGAGACCTCTCCAATGAGGACACCTGAGTAGTAAGACCCCTCTGTGGTGAAGATACCTCTATAGTAAGAATACTTTAGTGAAGACACCTCTGTAGTGTGGACACCTTTGTTGTGAGATAGCCTTACTTACATACATTCAAAGCAAAGCAGGGGAGATCTAGCACTGTATGCAGACAGGTGTCTATCAACAAGCAGGGGGAATTGAAAACATTCTCACAAACACTATACTGTGTACATAACTAAACATAATATAATAATAAACATGTTTTTCGCAACTAACATGTTTATCCAGACAATTGGCACCAGCATAAGCCTCTGCTTCTTCATACTTGTGTGCATCAATGAGGCCAAAGAGTCTACAATACGACAATACTGAGAACGTACATAAGTATACACAGCATACATACTGCACACAGTGCAGGTTGTGGAGTACAATATGTAAAGTACCTAGGTATGTACGCTAAGCTACAGTGCACAACATTCTTCAGGTTTGGAGATACTGACCACAACACCGGTATCTCCAGTGGGTTATTGAGTTAAAGAATCTACACTACTCTTTGTTGCCAAGCTCTCTGGAATGTTTACATATATGGTCCGTGAACTTTTGGGTGCAGCAGTGTGCTGTGATGACTGGTTCCGTGAAGATGATGTGACACGCACATTAGCCCCAATGAGGGTCATAATGATTGTCCTAGTGTACATACCTATCACTGATCCACGGGTGGGGATACCTGGACCACAACCGCTAAATATTTAATTCAGTGATCGACTTATTGAATCTACGTCCCGCCATCAGATGGACTCCCTAATTCAGTTAAAAGTACAAAACACAATCCTACCGGGACATCGCAGAATCACATCCTCGATTGATCGCATCCTCAATCACGATAAATACATTCATAGAAAATTGAGGAAGTGTACATAGACGGGACTAGTGGCAGTGGAGTTGTGTGGCATTCTGGGGGTTTACACAGGGTAATCTGACCCCCAGCCCAAACATAAGCAAGCATTGTAGCCAAAAGGTCAACTATTACTACGTTACTCACTTGTTATGAGTATTCATTTCAGTAACCCTCCTTATCTGACATCTACGTATACATGGGGTGAAGAGTGCAGAACTATCTCACGTCATGTGAAGTAGCAGGTCACTGTTGAGGCCATAAACTCACGTTACAATACACAGTGCATAATCAGTGGTAACTATGAGTGTACAAGGATACCATCTTGAATTAGGTTGGCACATTATACTTTATAATCTGCCTGCCAACTGCCCAAAAGTGGCCAAATATCCCCCCAAATGACATTTTGGCAGAAATGCACACCTAGCTGTGGCTTGGTTGCACAAAGCCACATCATTCAGGCCCCTACCAACTAGAGGAAGCTGTCTTTAACCTGCCCAACTATGTACATACACGCTACAGACATTGGACTGGTTGCACACTACATAATCTACAATGTTGCCTCATATAGTGTACACAAGTACAGTGAATTCTCGTTAATCCACCACTGCTTAATACGCCACTGCTTTATCTGCCAGAACTTTTAATCTGCCACAATTTCCCAGTACCAATATAATGTACAAGTACTGATGAATATCCAGTTAATCCGTCAAACTCATTAATCCACCTTATTCTTTGAAAACGAATCGTGGTGGACTAACAAGTATTCACTGTACTTGTGTCTGGGGTGCATGGAGTCAGGGCAGGATACCACATAGAACGGCAGCTGGGAATAGATAAAATCCACAGAGTACATACCATATATATGTACGCATAAATACATAAAATAAAACTTTACAGTACCTCCCCAAGGAATTATCCCTACACACCCAGTGCCATAGATATTACCCTTCAATACCCAGAGAATAGAGTGTCAAACTGCAACATGGTTTCCATTCACATACAACAGAATAGAACAAAACAAAAGACAGAAAAAAGAATTTTAACTTGTAAGCATTAGTTCCACATTGAGATAGCAAAAGCAGATTGAAGGCAAGCACCTAGACACAACATTGCGGACATTCCCCTATGGACAGGTTACTTAGCAACAAAAACCATAGAAATCACACATAGTACATATATGTACATAGATAGGTACATTGATGATGTGTGTCTCATAGTTGTCAGGTATGAAAAGTATGGTACTAAGTACAACCTCCAGACAAAACTGGCGGAAAATGCCGAACAATGCGCCATTGATAGACATCAATGAGGAGAAACGCATCAATACAGAATCAATCATTCTCACATGTTATCTTCGTGAACCCTTTCGATGAAACAAAAGTAGTTCTGAAAACATAAAAATGTCATGAAAAGATCACAGAAGATCATCCATAATTTATTGTATTGTGTGTCCATTAACCAAGTACATACTGTATATGTGCATACACATCATATTGTATAGAAAACACACAGAATGCAAAGAATTTGTGCATATGAGTGTATCTGTACTGTCATATACTATACATACATAATGCATATATGTACATATGTACGTGTACATACTATATTGTATATGTACACATACATAGGTATACCTACATGTGCACACAGTTGGCTCACAAGCCTAAACGTGTTGGACATGTACCTGTGGTACTCCGCTCCCAATCAAATGTGAACACTGGGAGGGCACACCAACTGTAGTCACTGCCACCAACTCTGGAAGCCTCAGGATGCAAAGAGACCTCTGCGTACAACAGAGAAAACAAAACAATTCCAAATACCAAGCAAACAAACAATGTACATACATGTAGAATATAAATATGCACATACAAATGACACATGAATGAGGTACATATGTAGTATACATCCAGCCCTAGCAAGCACCTCGATGTTCATCAATGGGGTTATTGAGATGTATGGATCTACGGAGATATTTCTGATTGATCCAAGAGAGTGGAGGTAGCCACTAATACATCTACATCACTACAGCCAGTACTGACATAAATTACCATTTCAACCAGTATAGGTAGAAAATACCAATACAACCAAGCTGAGAGAATTTACATCTCATGGGAACAGAAAAAAGGCGATCCCTCAACCCCTAGAAATTTGTACCCTGCCGTTAGAAGTGCAATAAGCAGCCGTTGAGTGCTGCACATGGAAATTCACATCTTGTGCTGCATCACATGGTCACCTACAAAGCATAGTATGCATACTGGGCTGAATGTGAGCGGTCACTGCCCAAGTCTACGGTATGCACGGCTCAACTACGCAGTGCACTTGTACATCCAGCTCCCCTTGGGTGGGGACAATGACACCATTTGCCACCCTTGGGTAAATCCTCTTGGATCAATCCACAAAGCCATAATCAGCTGTCCACTTAGACAGGCATAAGACCACACACTTCTCACCTCCACTTCACAGGTTTCCACCAGACAACACAGAAATGGAGTGGGTGCAAACTTTGACCCCGCAGGGTCATCTCCGCCTACTGCTGGGTTCCAGAATAGGATGTCAAGAACTTTCTCTTTGTTCGACCACAAACTCGTAACAACAAAGAAAAGGGTATTCCAAACAGCCAATGAACCCTGTGAGGACGACACGATAATCAAATCAAATCTGGACCACGCCCTACTAAGGGATAGCACACATGGCAACACAGGAACAAACCCCATCTATGCACAAATGTACAGGCACTTCTTGTGGTATGAGAGAGGAGAACTAGAGTATACACACAACATGTAAAGGGGCAGCAAGATATCCAGCGGGATTTGTGGGACAGCAAGTGATGAACTATGTACATATGGGACCTTCAATGATACCCATAAACTACAAATAATAGACCCTGGGTGATTTAATAATCCTGTACATTACTTAAATGAATTTGCATTTGCTAAGCTCACAACCACTACGCATAGACACAAGTCAACAGTTTCCACAATCCAACATTTGTCCCAAGTCAGTCTGAATACATACCATCCACTGTTCTAGCAGTGTCAGGGAAGCAGGAGCACTGCACACCCACAAAGCAAGTTCTGCACACACGACACAATACAGTTGCAGAGAGTTCAGGTACACCACAACAGCAATAATGTGAAAATCGATCAAATACTGATGGTGAAGTGTGTTCACATCCGAAAAGTGTGTTTACATCTACAATGCTAGCATACTTTTCTCTTTGATCCTCCTATGTATCATGTTACAGTACATAATTGAATGTAAGTACATGATTATCATGTAGAGGAATAGGGTTCCAATGGTCACACACAGACACACATAGAACTGCTGTTTCCTGGGATTTCCACAGCTGGTGTGAGGAGGGGCGAACACATACAAACAAACACAGTTGCATCCAACAAAAAAACAGAAGAATGTTAACAAGCACTCATTACATACAAACATACTGTAACACAAGCACATGTAAGTGCTCCTTAAGTGAAGTGATAATTGAGTAACACGTGCAATTATTATTAATAATTTTTGAGGTATAATCAGAACCCATATAAGTAGGAGGTACCATATGAGATGTTTACATGAACCCATCACCACAACACACACACACACTGCACATTCACGCACATGCTGCAGAGACACTACCTCCCATGCATATGGAACTGACAGCGAATGAGGTTGCACAGGTTGTTGAAACAGAGCATTTAGAGGCAGCACAAGATTTGTCACAAGGTGGGTGTCAACTTGAGGCTGTATACACGGAGACTATACAGCCGCAAAATAGAATTCTTAGGAAACAATAAGACATTTGTAGGTTTATCATACATACATACAATACTATATATACAATATACAATAAGACAAGGTGGGGTGATCATACATATGTACAGTATGTTTACAATAGAATATATACAATATACAATAAGACAAGGTAGGGTGATCATACACATGTACAGTATGCATATGATACAATACAAAATATACAATAGAACACGATAGGGTGATCATACACACACTGTACACATGCGTGATCACTCTACAATGTCTTAAGGTTATCATATTATGGTTATTACTGTCACCGCCTAGTGGTGCTAGGATCGATGCAATCACACCCACCAACCCAGGTGAAGTAGAGCTAGATCAAATATACCAGAGGTGACCTTCATGAAAACCAGCAATTGCCTGCGGTAGTCTGTCATAAGTTACTATAGAACCGAATACAGCTGTTAACTGTAATTAGATGGGCATCGTGAGATTATCAGTAAAGATCAAACTCGAGCTACTTTACACTGTATGATTGCAATCGATTGGTATAGGCACTAAAATGGGCATTGAAAACTGGGTGGGTTGAAAGCAAAAAGCAAACAACAAAACATGTTGATAGGGACTGTCTCTTATAATAATGACAGTGTAAACGAAGTGATAGTGAAATGATGGTGTAAATACAGATCATCTGTGAAATGTTTACAATGTGGAGTTTTGTACACACATAAAACACTGACTTGTAAAGCCCCAAGGTTCCTCACAATTATCTTCCAAGGTGACTTCCTGATTACCAATATCAAGAAGCCCTCTTTGATATGCAGTGTGCTTCCACTCAAGATTAGACACCCAGTACAATTCAGCCCAACTACCCACTGTCCTCTCCCAGACATAGAATTGGATTTTTTGTAAAAATACATTACATATCTATGAATGTGTGGACCACTAGCTCATCGAAATGCACATAAATACCACAGAATATTACTACTTGACTAAAAATGTAATCTTAATGACATAATATAGTGTCCTCCACAAGAAATCGTAATATACACTGCATACACCTATGTAATTATTATGTAATGTATTCACTGATATTATGTGGAGTATACACATGTACATATGTAAGTCTTCATCTACCAGGTGTCCAACAATAGGAGCGACAACTAACACAGGCTTCAAAGGAAGGTAGGAATGCGTGATGTAACATCGGATTTCAGGAGGTTGGGATGCCCTCCATACAGCCAGAGAACACAAATGACGTCACAGACGGCCACAGCCTGACATCAGGGTGAACCCTGGACAGTTCACTACCCAAACATTCCAACCATCATGTTATCTAGGGTTGATCAAAGATATTAGCTCAAAGCTAGGTGCATGAAATTGCTGCTGGGATTTCTGAATGGAATTAAGCTGCCAGACTACAGACATCATACAAGTTTACATGCTTGGGAAGTAAAGAAAATGTAAAATACGTACACATGTGCGCACACACATACAGACACACATACACACACACACACACACACACACACACACACACACACACACACACACACACACACACAAACACACACACACACACACACACAAACACACACAAACACACACACACACACAAACACACACACACATGCGCATACATAATGTAGATACGTATACAGTAGGAATTTGTTAAGAGACAAACATTGCTGCTCAACATAAGCAAGTTTTGAGCTCTACCTGGCCTGCAGTATTGTACATACAGTAAGCAAAACCTGATGAGAAGAACATCGACACAAGAACTGATTGTGCAGGTTCCTTATAGTTTGCCGGTCTTAATGAGACTCTACTGTATATGTAATAGTGCTGGAAAATGGACTACAACACATGTGTAGCTAAGAAGCAGGGTATATACACAGGTGTCCACAGGATTCCTCACATCGTCCAGCAGAGTGATCATAAGCAGTGCATCTGGAGGAAACAGTATCTTCCGTACAACGGAACCTACAGTATGTACATGACAAGAGACGGAATGCATTGAAACTGCAAGGTGGTCCCAAATACAATAGTATGGTATACAAACAACATAGCCATCACAGACAACTCATAGATGAAAAGTTTGATATTGCAGGCCACTTCCTTAAAGGGTACATCAGTATGTACATGTATCAGGTTAGGTACATATCTCCTTTGCACTATGAGACTTCTTAGCCATAGGGCTATTCAGCAAGGTGCCCGGGTAAATGAGACAAACATTTGATAATCAATGCGACTGCACAGTTATGCAAACATGTGCATGGCTGCCAAATACCAAACATAGGTACATGCATACCTAGGATTGGGAACAATAAGTGTATTAGACACACGTACCCTGTAAAACCTTAGAAATGCAAACAATGGGGCCAAAGTTTAATTCCCTCTTATCAGTCTTCTGGAGAATAGTCAGCGAGGGCTTAGTGTCCTGTGACAGGAAGCAGCAATCAATGTCACACGAACGGCATCGATTTATTCCTTCCTTGATACACTCACACTGCAGACGATAGTTGAGGCAGTCTTGAAAGCAGCATAAACCACTCCTTCCATAGGGATCCGAGCCACCTGCAGCTGCATATCAAATAGTGTACGTGCATAGTACATATTTGGGTTATCTTCCCATCCATAAGTGGTACACACATATGTAATGAATTCTGCACACAATGATACAATATCCATATACTGTACAACACAGAGTATCACTATTGATCCCCAACTAGACGGACAAAATACGTGGGTAATTGAACTCCAGGTACTGTAGGAGGTGAGGGACTGTTGCGGTCTTCTTTTAAAATGGCACTAGGGAGCCAATATGTGAGGCTTGTCACCAACTGTCAGTACTGACATGCATGAACTACAAGGTGACACCATTTTATAGTAAAGTTTCACAGGGAGAGTTACGAATGTCAACCACAGGATAATGGTTATTACAGTTTGGTTGGGAGGCCTTATCAATGCAACATTAGTACATTTCAGTGGGTTCTTCATGCAGCCATGGCCGTACCATCCATACCAGGTCTGACTACACTGGACCTGAAGATGGTGTATGGGTGATGCGTGCTTGAGAAGCATGTGATTACTGTGTGCGTACAACCATATGAGCTGAAACCGTAACTAATTTGTGATCCACAAGCAGACTCACACATACCTGGTTGATCAAAGTCTTTGGGTCTCCCAAAGCTGCATTAGAACAAGTAACAAAATGTGTGCAAAATTGATACATATTCAAGCACATATAATAACACATGTACCATGTACATATATGACAAAATGTATCACTGGAATTACGCCAAACCAGCTGAAAATAGACCGAAGTCTCTATCAGCTGGGAGACCGAAGTCCGATTTTGATGGCAACCAGTGATTACCTCCCAGTCATCCAAATCCTCAAAAAGGGAACCGAAGACAGCTGTTTCGCTCTTATTTGAGCTCCTCAGTGTGGTACACCCTATACATCATTTGGATGACTGTCCTCATCTTATCACTCCGACACACAAGTGAACACTTGTGGTCTTCATGATAAGAGAGGACGTGGGAGGCTTACAGTCAAGGCGTGACTGTGCGCTCTGATGGTAGGGTAGGTTTATTGCACAATAAGCCTGTGCAAGGCCTAAGGTTGACAAAATGTATCACTGGAATTACGCCGAACCAGCTGAAAATAGACCGAAGTCTCTATTTCCCTATTTATCTGTAGACTACCTAGCGAAGGGTCACTTATCAAGAATACTCAATCTCTCGAACAATGTATGCTACTGTTCTTGAGTGCACAGCATACATACATCTGGTAACAGACACACAGAAAATGTATCTTGATCTTGGCAGCCATTACCATCATGATGTACTATGGTTTCAACCAAAACTCTCAGTCCCAGCATGTCACAACCACACAGTTACAAATACACAATTTTCATTCCGGCCATACAGTAGATAAATGCCTACTGTACATAAATATGCACAGCACCTGGAGAAACCAAGTACATATGTATGTACACTGCATATTTACATACATATGCATGCATGAACAGTAGGTATGTATGAGAGAATGACTTAATAAATTCTATTAGTTGCGGTTCACTGATACAATTCAACTTTACATATGACCTCAACTGAAATGATCAAGATCAAATATTTGGTGTTTCTTTATTTCATCAACCATGAGACAATAACACAGCATTCGAGTGTATAATTGAACCTGTGGAAACCGTAGGTGCAGCATTAGAACATCCTGGACGGATGACATCGGCTGAAAGGCAGGTGATGAGTGTCTCCACTTAGATTGGACATTAATGCCATTGAAATTTAATTTACCGCAGACACAACTATGTACATGTACACAGTATGTACACATACTGTAGGTATGTGTATGTACCATCAGGTACATTAATTTAATCACACACAGATATGAATACCAATGGAGTACAATAGGTAAAACATGCTGATAACCTCTCCAAATGTCCGATGAGGACAAAGGAGGCATTTGAAGGATTCTGACCTTCTCACCCCATCAATGATCAGCAGCCTTTGAGATGCCGAGGGGTTCGAGGGTACAGTCTCGGATAATTGGGATAATACAGCACCCCAACCAGATTCTCTGGCTTCTGCAGTAGGTTCACAGCCATTGACACGTGTACGTAAATTGGAAGTTCCGGACCAACTCTGAACCAATTCAAGATTCAATGGATGATCAGGAGGGAGTTGGGGCCCCTCTTCCTGTTGTGCATACTATGTACTACACTACAATCCAGGGGGGTTATTGGAATACGGAAAGCACGTATGTATGTTTGTGCCATGACATTAGGTCTATGTTCTGTGTACTTCAAACAGACTACACGACAAAACATCATTCACACGTAAGTTACGTAACAACCAAACAGCAGAAACTTCCAAAACAGACATTCAATATAGGACTCCTTATCCTAGGGATACAAGGTGTCAGATTGCGTGGACACGTGATATACCAATACATACAAGCGTATATAAGACTACATACACAAGCACGGCACAGTATATACTATGCATCATAATACAGTACTGTATGCATTGTCTACGTATGTACACATACATAGTATAAAGAACATATAACGTGTACAATACACAAATAAAGAGCAACTAAGCACATCATATGGCCTAAACAAGAACGTAAACAAATGTACCTTCCAGGTCACAGCCATTTGGTATGCCACTGATAACAAACAGCATCCCACTCCTGAGTAGGGCCAGCACACTGCAGTGACCTAAGGAGCACATACATTGGAGATGAGTAGGCATTAGTACACACACGCAGACTAACACAAAGGTAAAAAAGGGTACCTACAGTTCATCCCACCTTTTGTCACATCGGCTGATTCCGGTGAGTACTCCAACTTCACAAAGGTACGGTCACACTCTTTGTCTTCTTCCCCACTCACTAGCTCCTGCACATGAATTCAGACTTGTGTTATAAATATGCAGACATGCAGATGTGTGTGGTAGGTATACTTGTACAGGATGACATAAAAAGCATGTAAATGTCTGTTCAAATATGTACGTACCGTATATAGGTGTGTGTATGTGTGTGTGTGTGTGTGTGTGTGTGTGTGTGTGTGTGTGTGTGTGTGTGTGTGTGTGTGTGTGTACAATACAGGGATATACGAGAATGCATACATGTAAGTTTTAAACAGGTCGTGCGCACACATTAATTTGTGTATATACACGCACAATATGGGTATGTATTTGCACACATATTAGCACACCCATTTGTATGCTATACAGCTATGTCCCAGTGGGTGTCCAAGGTGTGAAAGGGACAGTGTAACAACACTCTGGATAAAACAACACCTTTTGATTAATCAGGTCCAACCAAATGGAATCTTGGTTAATGCTATTCATGAACTAAAAGGCAACTTGCAAATTACTCATCTACGGAATAGAATTCAAGGACAGAGTACATATCATGGATGGGAAATTTACAGAAACTGTTGAATCTGTCTTAAAGGTCTTGTAAAGTGAATCTTTGCTCTTCTGATTCATGAAAGGGAGGCCTTCAATAGCATAAGAACAGGCAAGGACATGTTTATCAGTTTTTTGGTTGCTTTCCACTCCACTGTGGTTACCCTAGAGCACCTGTAGACGATCATTTCCACTCCAAACCTTGGAAGTCTACAGCTAGTATGCCAGACCACAGCAACTAACAGCATGCACTGTATGGCTTTGTAATAATTCCCCCCAACTGAGCCTGAACTACCAAGTGACTGTAGCACTCAACATCCACAGTATACTCAAGAGGAGAGAGAGAGGATCAAAAGGGCACACATACGTACATACACACTATAATACACACCTCGAGTGCACAAATGTACAATGAAAAAGCTAAAGTACTCCCTAAAAGAACACAGTGGAGCCAGCAAGAATAGACTACACCATTGCTGTACACAGCATACCTTTCCAAAGAATGCCTTCAATTGTAAATGATACATCAAAAGATGCCCATTCCTACAGTGTCACAAAGAACACGATAATAATGTATATGCACACATATGTACTGTCTGCACGCATATGTACTGTATGTGTACTATACGAAAGTCACTATGAAAACAGAAACAGGATGTGTCTCATCCTAAGATGGTAATACAGCGGAAACTGTAAGAACAGCCATGTCTGGGATGGATATCGACCCCAAATGGTCTTTCTGATTGAATCCCAACATGCATATCTGCCGTATTTTTACACATTGCGCATTTCAACATTGATAACTCTGTCTAATCCAGACAAGGGAGCACAATGCCACGGGTCACAGCACAAGGCAGGTATCGATCTGAATGCCACGGAACTGGAACAAAGGGAATTATTACAGAAAGAATACCAGTACCAAATACTGCCCGTAGCAGGACACTGGAGCGATTAAACATCTATATTAAAAGAACACTGCATCAATACTTGTATCCTGGTTGAGGGGTAGATCAAAGGAAAAACTGTGCGTACATGTAGCACAGGTCAGTGATAAGCACAGGTCACCAGACAGGTTTCATTGTTAGGATTAATTGAGTGAGAACAAGGCAGGAAATTAGTAACACATTTCTATTGTATATAATATGTTGTATTGAGCTATGTGCATATTTGAGTATAAATTGTCTATCATTCGCCATGTCAGGGGATACAAGTTATGTAGATAAATTCTGCCTAGGCACTGTGCTGCAGCACACCTAGGCAGGATATAACCATTACCTACAGACATACATACATGTATGTATATGCAGTATTACACGTACGTACATGTTCGTGTATGCTGTACTTACATGCATATACAGTGGGACCTCTCTATTGCAAACCTCTGAAATGTGGAAACCTCTATAATAAGGACACCATTCTGTGTCCCAGTGTAGTACTGAAGTGTATAAAATAACCTCTGAATTGAGGAACCCTCTGTATTAAGGACTAAACTTAAGGTCCCAAAGTGTCCTTAATAGAGAGATTCCACTGTATACAGTACCTACATGAATTTATAATATATACTGTACTTACACGTATGAATACACAGTACCTACATATACGTACATATACATAATAGCACCCACCATACATGTAGGCACATACAGTATACCGTATGTATATTTGCTGCAACTGAGCATATACTTATATGAGAATAATCTCTCTCTAGTCCCACAAGTACAACACTGCTGGACATGGATGGCTTGCACAATGCAAAAGGCAGGATATCGCTGCAGTGAACACATTTCCATAGGAGAATGCTTCAAGATAAGCACTGGATACATATATGTACATTAGCTTCAATCACAAACATAGACACAATAGAAGAACCCTACACTCAAATGAGTTGCCAATTTTGGCAAAAGTGGCAAATTAAAAAATAAAGGACTTGTCATAAAGTTTACAAACTGTAATAACTGAACAAAGCCTACAGCAATGGGCTTGTTTCAACACACACACTGCAGTGTAGTAGATTGCACAGGAAGGTATTTCAAAAAAGGTAACATGAAAGAATTCAAGTTGCATATCATTATTGAATAGAGTATTCACCATATGCACAGCTGAGCATGCTAGCAGTTGCCAAAAACATATGAATATGCATATGTATGGTACGTGTACCTCTGCGTGTGTGTGCATGATTTGTGTGCGCGTGGTCCGAGCTGCCTCTCCCTCTGTGTGTGTATGACAAGCAGTGCAAACAAACACCAAATAATCAGTAGATTGGACGAAGCTTAACAACATGATAAATATAGGATAATCACTTACGGTAGACAAATATAGGATAATCACCTACAGTAGACAAATATAGGATAATCACCTACAGTAGACGAATATAGGATAACCACCTACAGTAGACGAATATAGGATAACCACCTACAGTAAACATCCAAATAAGTCCAAGTATACAAACATCACTTCATTTCCATAAACTGACCACCTACATATAAGGCAATACAAAGGCTACAGAGCTCTGTTGATAGACATGAATTGGAAGAGAGAGTTATATATAATTTATATTATGTGAGGAAAAGATGGCTGATTCCAAAATGTAGATAATTAGAAATTTGGCTAGAATTTGACTACAAAGGCTTTGGTGAACATAGTATCTTCAGCAAAGGGTTTTTATAAACCTTACAAAGTGGCCAAATTATGTAATGCAAGTGCAGGGACAGCAGCCCCACAAGTTTTTGAACTCAAATCACTTGTTTTGATTTTGGCAATTATACAGTATTTATAATCATATTCATCACTGGTTGACTACCAACACCAATGTCGTTCCACATGTGAAGTAAAAATTGAGGTTGTGATTTATGGACTGTATGAAGACAGCAAACTTCCTGAGTGGTCAACTAACATCAGAAAAGAACTATTGTGCTTCACTCTGGCAGAAAATATAATGGCTGGTTCTTTAATTCACCAATATACCAATATTATAAATTTTCCTCCAATATTCCCCTCTATGCATTACCATACATGCATACATACGTAGGGCTGCCTGAGCTTCTATGGCTACCTAGCTTCTGGCTGGACAACTTCTTTCCGAGCAACAGTAACTTCACATGTAATGACCACAGTGAATTGACGTATTAATTTGGATTGGATTCCTCCAGGTCGGATACATGCATACTGAACAGGAATATTTACAGAGCTTGTATAACAGACATTTCATGTGAAAACAGTGATGAAATACATACAAGACAACTGCACATTGAGATAACAAACCAGAATCATATTGTACACTAACAAATCTAGGTCTATATGGACACTGAACTGGCCCTTTAGATAAGTACATACGTACTTCACTATACTGTACATGTAATGTATACATAAACATGGTAGTGTCTATTACACAGTGTGAATGAAGGTGAACTTGGTGGAATCTCAATACATAGAGCAATACCACTCACACACATGTTCAAATTTCTGTTCCATTGGGGAAAAATGCTATGCAGCAATGAGACTCTGTGGTACCTGCCTACCTGCCTACATTTGTAGCAATATGACAGTATGTCTGAAGTATTTACAATCATCCGGTATATGAAGCCATATTCATGTCATATTTTTGGGCAAAACGAACATTTTGTACATGACAGCCTTCCTGACATTACACCACAACAAAGGGATTTACGTCTTCTAAACCAACTGCAGACGCAAACATAACAAGTAATAGAGGTGACTTGGCACAACAGGAATGCAAAAGGTTCACCTTAGTCCTAGCAGAAGTAGTGAACAATCGGGGCTAATGCACACAGCGTCCACAACACAATCTACAAAAAGAGAGTGAGTGAGTGAGTGAGTGAGTGAGTGTGTGTGTGTGTGTGTGTGTGTGTGTGTGTGTGTGTGTGAGAGAGAGAGAGAGAGAGATGGTACATGGTTAACAAATCGATCTAATATGGCTTAAGAGCTCAGGAACATGGTCACAGAGCAAGGAGTGCATATCGTGGGTCAATTCTGTTATACAATCTCAGTGTAATGTGATGTGAAATGTCAAATTCCACATACCTGGCTGACAAAGGGTGGCCATCATGCAATTTACATAAATTGTATCATTAAAGTAACATACTAAAATGAAAATTTACACACTTCCATACATACAATAATAATACAGTATAAGCATATGTGATGTTACTAGTGATTCAACCTATGTATAATAAACTAGTGAACATAGACAATGAGGGGTGTACAGATGTACCAGGGAGTGTATTGATGACATTTGAAAATGTGTATTGCACGGGCTACTCAAATCATACACATTGCAGTGGTGCATTAACAACATCACACCATGCTCATTACTGGCTGTTGGATCCCGCGTAATGGCTGGCTGCAGCTGTAGCATTACCACGTGTGTAAAACTAGACTGAGACAACAATCCGAGACTTACTCATTTGGAGTTCAGTTTTCCCCTCATGTCCTAACACGGTAAGATAGCGTCCCCGTGCCGTGCAAATCAAGCTTCCCATTGAGAAAGAACAGTCGAAATTAGCATCACCCTTAGAGGTAAAGAAAAACAAATGGTGTGAGCGATCAAGACACTTTTTCGAAACCACCACTAAGCCTTAGTACAAAATAGAATCGAATGTCGGAAATTCTCATTACCCTTGCGTCGGTTAGCTCTAAAATTTCAAAATTGAGTTCCATAGCTTTGCAAACGTCGGGTCTGGCCATTTTTCATTGAAATTGGCGCGAATCAGGAGGGCGATAGACTCCGCCCCCACACGATGGCTGACTAAACGCTACTGATAAGCGGAACAACCGCTCAAGCGCATTTAAGTGTCTAAGGTTTAAGCAAAAAATAAGCGTATACATAGCACTCGATATTATTCTCTCACCGGTATCGTATGCAATTTTTACGGCGATCGTCTTTTTAGAGTATCAGAGATTGATACGTAGTCTACGTATGCGCTATTTCTAGTATACTAACACCTGTTACCCCAGATACTCTTTCCAGTAAGGTAAGCGCGGGTATTTTCGAACAGTGCCTAATTCCGAACAGTTGGTCTCTCACCGTATTATTTCCAAGAAAGTATCATTTATAGTTCATATTCCTAATCCTTACACACCAGGTGAGAAACAGCATTCTTTGGTCTGCTCATTATCGACCGGATTAGGCGGAAAATCGACGTGTTCAGAATTAACGACTGTTCGAAATTACCCCCGCCTACCTTATCTATGGTATCCACCCTTATATGGGCCCGTGAGCGTATAAATAAAGTATATGTTTGTAAATATAACCACATCTCCTGCAATAAAAGCAGAGTGCTGTCCAGCAAATGAGCTATATCTTAATGTGAGTGTAAATATGAAAACCTTGAGCTCTATTATTCTCACTGCTTGCCTGACGTTTGTATCAGGCCATCCTCTTCTCCGTTCACTTCGTCATGTGCACGATTTAACACCAGTAGACGAATGTAACGAAATTGTTGGCCCAGTCAGGTGCGGAATTGATTCTATCGGATATCAAGATTCAGACGTGGTTTGCTGCAACGGAACGAAGTGCAGTCCTCCAGTAACGCACACATCACAGGAATCGGACTGCCCGAAGTGTGTCAACGGAGGAACTCCGGTCGGGTCGAATGAATGTATGTGTCCACCTGGATTTAATGGAACATTTTGCCAACTGCAAACTGGTAGGTGAAAATCGATCTTGCATTTACAAGTCTCTGAGCCACCATTAGCTCGTTCACGCTTCTCTCCATGTTCATGCAGTACAGTTTTGTGGTGAACTTTTCCTAAAGCCCGAAGATGTAATCGATTCGACCTTCCAGCTACTAACTGAGTTAAGATGCGTTTATGAAATAAGGACAGATCCACGAAATGATTCCACAGGGCATCCAGGGAAGAGAATAATACTATCTGCTGAGGAATTTGAGGTCCATCCTCTTGATATATCGGAAAGCGATCTGCTAAGTGATTCCATTGAATGTCCAAAGAATAATCGAGTGGTAGTCTACCAAACCAAATTAGGGCCTGGTTATCGATTCAGAAAAGAGGGATACTGTGGCAGTAATAGTTTTCAAACTATAGTCAGCGACAGCAACGTTATGTTTGTGGAAGTCATTCACGCTGGAAACAACCGGACGAACAGGATACGCCTGAGATATCGGACTGTACTAAACGGTAGGTATACTCATTTATTGTTTTTAATATATATACTTGACAATGTACCGTCCTATAATGATAACTAATATATGTCAAGTTTGCATTGTATTGAATGTTTATACTTTCCGCTCCGATTAGAACAACGCTATTTCTGTGAAGCATCTTGGGGAATTCGAAGTGCAAAGGGTACCATACATACCCCTGCATATCCCCTTCGGTATCCCTCTTTACTGCAGTGCTGTTGGGTGCTGTTCATAGAAGCTGGATACACAGTGCAACTCAACTTCACTTCCATTGACATTCAAGAGCCAGATGCAATCACTCAACAGTGTGTGAATGATCAGCTCATGGTACTAGCTGACAATCAGGGAATTTTGAAAAGGTTCTGTGGTTCCAGAGACAATGAACGCATTGAATTCAAGGACCCTGGGAAAGTTTTCATTTTGCTCTTTACCGATACACTAGTACAACACACTGGATTCACCATGGACTTTCTTCAGCTTCCACCATCATTGAACTAATTTTTAAAGTTTTTGTAACAAATTTAGTTACAAATTTTAGGTAGCGGTAATTTTACAATATGATTGTATATAAATTACAAATATATTTATTTTATTGTATATAATTTTATCTGCAACACATGTCACAAGACTTTTAACTATGAAGGGAGTTCCCCTTATCTTCATCTTATTATATAGTCATTTTACTTCCTGACTGATTTTGAAATTGATAGGATATTAGTGAACATGATTACTCCCCTAGTAGCCACTGAGTTGGATCTATATTCATCTTTCTATTATTTAATATTAAATATTACAATTAAACAACAGTCAATTAGTGGGTTGTTTTCATGTGGTACAGAAAAAAAACCTGCATCATAAGCTTCAGATGATTGAAGCAGCACGTGGTTCATACAGCTTTGAAATAACAGGTACGTACTGCAGTGGAACACAGTCCCTCAGATTATAACTTGAAAGGGCCAGATGAGCACCATCATAGCCAACACAAAATAGCAGAAGGGTGTAGAGCTACTACAAGTACGTACACATGAATGCACCCTGGATATAGATGCCAGTAAAAGCATGGATTTATGGAGTGCCACACCCAATGAGGCCCATGATGCTTATGAGCTATGACCACAGGCAGACTCATTGCAGGAGAACTTGTTATCAGTACATAGTTAATGGTGACAGCCTATAGGTGCCAGGAGACAGATTAGGTGACTAGCATATTTGTGGCTTTTATCAGACATTGGGACAATATGTTAATAGTGCACACATTATGATTTAATTTAATTGTAAGATGTACTTATTAGCTTTGATAAATGAAGTCATTCCCAAAAATGGAAATTTCACATCGTTGCAAGCATGGGCAGTTTCACATCATTCTAAGCAGGCATGGATAGTAGTGTTGAGCTACGTACATACTGTAGCACCTGTGTGAGTACCAACCTGTACACTTGTGCAATACGTATTAGACACAATATTAAATGTCACAATTATAGAAATTTGAAACGTAATTAAGTGCATAGTGAGTGTGTAATACTATAATAATATTATAGTCAATGTAATATGTGTATACACAAATATTGCAGCGCTGTACTAATAATAAACACATAATACAATGTCATATAATATGCGCATACTGAATGCATCTAATACTATAATATAATACATGTACAACAGAATGACATTGTATGTGTATACACAAATATTGGACCTGTATAATACTAAAGACATACATACATGTGCATGTGTGTGTGATTGCACATGTCCAATTGTGTGCGTATGCAATGTGTTAGTTTGTGTGTTTACCCAATGTTTGAACGTTATCACTCAAGTAATAAAAATCAACAGCCACTAAAATGCACTGCAGCCTCTTGGGGCTATATGCCTAGGTTCCAAGCTCAAGAGAATACCCCAAAACTACCAAAACACACACACACACACACACACACACACACACACACACAGTATCACACAGTTATGTAAACTGTACTCACAAGAACAGCTGTGTTAATACTTGACTGAATTATCATAATACATTGGCGCCCAATGACAGCAAATTGCAAATATGCCATGTCCTTACCGATAATATGTCAATAACAACATTATGGAAGTGTTCAATTCATACCCACATGCCTGAGTAAATAAGTGTGTTCTCATGTAAACACAAGTGTC
>OZ026566.1:2723288-2745788 GCA_964020155.1 Chondrilla cf. caribensis
AACCAGACAACGAGATGAGAAGTGGGCACAGTTGGACATCACAACTGAGATCACCTATGGGACTGGCCAAAGTGGTTTCAATTTCGAGATGGTGCTAATTCTGATGTTGCAAGTGTACAGAGTATACCAGAGTACAGGAATCCCTGGGACTGAGAAATAGTGGTCCTGGTAGTGAGCTCCTATCATTACAGAGGTCACCTTTAGGTAGGGTTCTACTGCATTCACTCCTGAGATGAGTCATATACAATACACATAAAATGTTGGTTATCTGGATTTTCATGATAGACATCTTGGTGGCACTCATATCAACCCTCATGACCCTGCTCAACATACACATGTACATACGTACACCCATATCAAGTTAAGCAGCCATTTCATGTATGCATGTACATGTGGCACTTCATGTACATGTGGTACTATATATACATGTGGCACTTCATGCACATGTGGCACTGTACATATGTACATACATGTGGCACTTCATGTACATGTGGTAATGTATGTACAGTACATGTGACACAGTATATACATGTTGCACTGTATGTACATGTTGCACAATATGTACATGTGACACAGCATGTATGTGTGGCATGACATGTACGTACAGTGGTACAGTATGCACGTACATGTGGTAGACATACATATCTGCTCCAGGTTGCTGCACGGTTTCTGTCTCACCTGCTAAAGTTGATCCTCCAGTGGTCTCCATTTTTTGGAGGAGCAGTAGCTATACTTGTTCCCACCACAAGATCCTTCAGAGGGAGGGCAAGTTCCACTGTCCAATATTTATCTACGTGTGGACAGAGAACAGCAAAACACATCTCAAAACTGGCTACCTACGTACAATGTACAACAACTCTTGAGGAGTTTTCAATCAAATGAATAGTTTGTGACAATTTTGACACTTGACCGGTATATACTGCACGAAGGCATTGGGTGTGTGCCAGCCAAAAGTCATCCTGGACTTTCACTAGATTCGTTATGACTATACACTGCACAGACCAAACTAACAGCTACAGTCCTGAGGACAACATGGACCACTTCATCGGGAAGAAAGAAGAGTGGGCAACCAACAGAGAGGGGTACTGTGGAAGTGGGGTCCCTTAACAAACAGGAATTGGAATTGCTTAATGATTAATAATTTTGTAATTATACTTCTATGATCACCTTCATGTCTGTGCAAAATGGAGGTGAGACAAACCATTTACATATAAGAACATGCGTCTGCATATTGAGACAAATCAATTTACATATAGGCACATGCATATGGATATTGAGATTAATTATCCATATATGTAAGTGCATGTGTACGAATGGTGAGACATATCATTGTACATATATATACAACTGTCACGTGGAGCTATAGTTCCACAGGTCAAAACATGCAGACACCAGACAAACAGTGAATTCTCGTTACTCCATTATGCATAATATACAAAATTATAATGAATCTGTCAAACTCATTAATCCGCCATATTTCGCGAAAACTAAATGCAATGGGTTAATGATAGGCCAATGCAGACATGTACAAGAGCACATATGCAGACATGTACATGTACCTGGTATCAGCGGGTTGTTCAAGGGCCCATCGATGTACACAGCAGTCTTCATTGTTGGCATTTCCCAGGAGTAGTCAGGAGATCCTCCGTTCATATAGGGCTGAGAAAGGACACACAAATCACACCAACCAAACTACAAACCAAGAACTATGACCAATCAGGGATCCTCTGGCTCCTAATTCATAAACTCCTCTTACTCACAATAGTAGCTCCCTCCAGAGAGGTTCACTCAAGTTAGACCCTACAAACATTCTAACAACATAACCCAATCAAACCTTGTTCATTAGCAAATCAAATATAGTTCGTATTGCATTAATTTCAATCTCCTTGTAGCCATGTGTGCTGCCATCAGGATCAACAAACACTTCGAAGTCGTTATCATTGAACACTGCAACAGGTAAAAATAATCTTTGCATGTATATACTGTACATATACACAAACATATGCACTGATACAAATAAATGCAAAAACATACAGATGCAAGAACACCCACCCACATACCCACACACACAATCTATATGTACATATGTATGTACTGATACCTACAGGATATGTACGTACATCTCAAAAGTTTACAGATACGTAGGAATTTGTACAGTGTGTGTGTGTGTGTGTGTGTGTGTGTGTGTGTGTGTGTGTGTGTGTGTGTGTGTGTGTGTGTGTGTGTAGGTGTGTGCATGTGTGTGCACGTCCATGCATGCATGTGTGAATACTGTACAACAAAACATTATCATTGGGGGGGGGGGGGATCAAAGGGTGATTTTGGCTGTTTTCAGGACATCACTCACACTTTGCAGCTGCATAATATCTCTTTTGGTGTGAAGTACACATGATGTTTCAAGCAGACCCAACCAAAAAACCATATCAGGCAAGTACGTACGTGTCCTGTAACAGTCAAATTCCCCACTACCCAGTAGTTCTATGCTTCAAATGTTCACAGCAGTAGAACAGGTACTATTGGAGGTGAAATCACGCAGCTAAGAAATCACCTGGATTGTGCGGATCATCGTGCTGGGTCACATTGGCCCACACGTCCGTGTCTTGGAGATAGGCTCCCACATAGAGGTAGGAGTCGTCCCATCTCATCTTGACTTGTGTTAGAAACCTTGGTGTTGGTAAGGTGGGCCCTTGTATGTCTAACGGGGTAGGGATAAGAATAGTGCGTGCGAGATGTGAATACTATGGCACAGATACAGAGCTACAACAGATGTTTTGAAAAGGAAAGCACTCATGGGACGTTTATGTCTATATATGGTTCCTCATCAGTTTTGTAACTTTCGAGTTTTGGTTTGCTGTTATAGCGTATACGTACACGATCATAAATAACGTAACAAGTAATGATAGATTCAGCGCTATTCCACTACATAGAACTCTCTTAATTTTTTGGAGGACCAAGGACTGCAAATCCACTTATGATCCGGTCGTTGAAGGTGCCCAACCTGTGAAAGGTAGCGTCCATTCCACGTCCTCCCAAGCCTTCTCGGTCATTTTCCCGTCTATTATCATCTTCTCGTCCTTGGACAAGTGATAAACCACATAGCTCCTCGGAAAAGGCAAAGAGCATTCGGCCCCTTCAATAGAGTGGAGGCTGTCCGCAAACACAAAACCGGCGAATCCAATAGCAATAGCCAATGTAAGAAAAACACTCGAGGTATTCGGGAATGCAGCCATTTTGCTTCAAACCCCTGTTCATTGCGTCATAGCTCGAAGTAGCCTATACAACGTAACAGTCATTGTACTTCCTATTGCGGACACCTCATAGAAACGAACATATTATTGTGTTTTTATAACTGTTTATGTACGTCTCATGCGCCGGTCCCTATCCATCATTGAAAGTCATGTATCAGCTTTAATATGAACATTAATTCATGTGTAGCCCAATCACATACACACAGTTAGATCCAGATTGAACGATTTTGACATGCAGTTCCCTGGTCTAGCATGCGTTACACTTAGTATTAAAGTCATTATCCTTGATCAGCAGCTTACCTGGATTCATTATTATTTTCACTTCTGCATACACATGTATGTGTGTTTAATTGCAAGTGTAGTGTGCTTGTTTCTATACATTTTTACCCACAAATACAACATAATGGGATATTTAAAACACTATAATAATACCCATGCAATAAACTATACATATGCATGTATTACTGTGTATACAGTACTATGCATCCGCACAATCTGTGATAGATAATATATTATACTGTATATATATATATATATATATAAAATATAATCACATAAATACATATAATTATAATAATATATTATTGTATATTATAACGTTGTTATGCACTGTTAACACATGTGACATTTGTACATACACGACAAGTTATAGCTACACATAATAGCTTCCCATGTGGTGTATTCATGAGTGAACTGTATCCACATGGCCACAGACATAGCAATTAAACACTACAAAAAGATTAATTTGAAGTAACTGAAGTGTTTGTTATAAATAACAGTGAGTAACATATGATGTGTACGGAATCCATGGCAACCAGTCCCATTAGTAACAATGTTCTCTTGGGAAAGTTGTAACTCGTCAAACACTTACTGTTGGCTGTTTGTTCCACGCCCACAAGAGTTTGGAGTTTGAACCTTACTAGAGAGATTCTAGCCAACATGTCGGGGATGTTGCTGTTAGATGTGTACGTGTGTCATGCCTGGTTCCAATGATTGCATTCTGATGTGAAAGTCAGTCTATCTCTGACCTTTGGTCTGTGGGTTGGTGTTTCTTGTCGCAATCGAACACCCTGGGCACAATTGAAATGTGGTGAAGAGAAGTGCAATCAATGTATTTTTGATGAGCCTGTCATGATCAGAAATGTACATAAATGCCACCCTATAACACTATTGATTGTTGCCTTATTCCACGCATGTCAATTATTTTGATCCTTATTAAAATTTGAATAATATAGTGTGGGTTTGTTAGTGGTGTGTGTGTGTGTGTGTGTGTGTGTGTGTTTGTGAGTGTTGTGCGTGTATGTGCATGTTTGTGCGTGTGTGTGTGCGTGTACGTGCGTGTGTGTGTGTGCGTGCGCATGTGTGTCTTTAGTGCACATGTATAATATGTAAATACATACAATACAAAACCGCGGAACATTCATTAGGTTAAACAAACATATTCCAATAATAATAATATGTACAATAAATAGTACATTACAATAATACCAGAAGTAATGGGATGATAATAATGTGATAAATAAATAAACTTAGTATTAAAAATATTGTTTTAATCCTGACCAATGAGATGCTGCTTAGCAAACTCCCACACCACAAGAGCTCCACTGACATGGACATTGAGAGACCTCACCAAACCCAGCTGTGGGATCTCCACACACTGATCCAAGTGATGGATGAGGTCAACAGGAATGCCCTCTCTCTCATTCCTGCATGAAGGAGGGAGGACAACATGAACACATGGAGAATCCAACAATGTGTCAATGAAGACGAGTGCATTCGTGCCTGCCTATACACTATGCATATGTGTTGATACATGTACTGTAAGTGTGTATTTGTACATATTTGTGTATATGTTGATGTGCATGTGTGTATGCATGTGTGTGTATGTACGCGCGCGCGTGTGTGTGTGTGTGCGTGTGCGTGTGTGTGCATTGCATGATTTATTATGTCAAACACATTTTAGTCCAAACATTGTGGCAACCCACCCTAATAATAGCAATGTTCTCTTGGGAAAGTTGTAACTGGTCAAATATTTACTGTTGGCTGTTTGTTCCACGCCCACAAGAGTAAAACCCTGTTGTTTGGCTGCTACGAGGTAACCAGAGAGATCAGGAACTCGAACCTGTTGAAAAAGTTAAATGACTGAAAATAATCACAGTACCCTGGGGGTAGATTTTTCATAATTGGGAAACAAGCAAAACTGAAATAATTGGCTAGGGGAAAGGATTCATGGATGGGACCACCTTCTGATGTAGCTATCTGGAGATCCACACTCCAAGGTTGTCCAAACCTTCCAAGCCTGTTCAAGGTCATACCAGAAAGTGGAGAAGATAGAACCCAACTTCACCATCCATTGACAGCCCAGGCTAAAATCTCAATTGATGTAGGATGTACCTATGTATTCATGTATCGGTATAGGTACCTACATACCAATACATACCAATACACATGTACATGAATACAGACCTAGTCCCTCCCCCACCGTTGGTGCAAAGAGAGGCAGGATGTATTACAGTATACCGACCTCAGTTATGTTCAGCCATCTTTCCGAAGTCACACTCAAAGCCTGGAACAGAGCATCTTCAAGGATATTTTTGTTGCCAATAACCAGTTCTGTAACTCCAAATATTTCACATGTTCTGGATAAACCTTCACACAAAGAGAACCGACAGTACAGCATTGTGATTTCACATTTGTACGTATGCACAGTACATTGTTTGTGTAAATATTCACATGTACATTTATGCATGTATGTGTACTGATTGCAAACAAGTACAATATGTACACACACACACACACACACGCACGCACACACACACACACAACACACACACACACCTCCTAGGTTCGCTGGTTTGGTCACAAGAGAAGACACAAGAATGATGCTCTTCTCCAGGTCATTTCTCCCTCCCTCCACTACCACATGATCGGGAAACAATTCATGCAGAGCTTCTGGCCCACTCCATGGGACAATCTTCTTCTGTACATCCCCCTCACTGTCACCGACCTCACCATCAC
The DNA here is from genome assembly GCA_964020155.1 of Chondrilla cf. caribensis. NCBI lineage: Eukaryota > Metazoa > Porifera > Demospongiae > Chondrillida > Chondrillidae > Chondrilla > Chondrilla cf. caribensis. The sequence continues at coordinate 2,729,555 of OZ026566.1, forward strand.
CAGACACACCAACACTTTGAAGCTCCCTACATTTAGTTAGCACTTCACCTCTCTCACATCTCAAGGGGATACTGTCCTGGGTGGACCAGAACGAGTCCACCTCCAAGAAATCCTCCAGAGAGATCAGCTCATTTCCAATGACTTGTGTCAGTATGGGAAGGCAGTAGTAGATGGTCTAGCACATCAGTAGAATATAGAATATCAGTGTACTTGAACACAAAGTACTCTTATATACATTGGTGTACATACTGTAGAATATAGAGAACTCTTGTATACATTGGTGTACATAGAATATAGAGTACTCTTGTATACATTGGTGTACATAGAATATAGAGTACTCTTGTATACATTGGTGTACATACTGTAGAATATAGAGTACTCTTGTATACATTGGTGTACATACTGTAGGACACAGAGTGTCACATGCAGCACATACAGTGGAACCTCTCTATTAAGGACACTTTGGGACCTTGATTTTAGTCCTTATTACAGAGGTGTCCTCAATTCAGAGGTCACTTAATACACTACAGTACTACACTGGGACACAGAATGGTGTCCTTATAATAGAGGTTTCTGCAATTCAGAGGTTTGTAATAGACAGGTCCCACTGTACATACAGTACATCAGAGTACATAGTATACGTATGTGTTAGAGTACAAAACTGGGACTACTGCACATACAAAGCCAGACAGTAGTAGATGATATGGTATACACACAACGCATGTAGAGTACGTACCTCCAGATTCCAGTCCTCACTTTCGTCGATCAAAGTGAAGTAGACGTTACTCTGCAGCTTGTGCTGGAACTTGACAACGTCACTGGAATGAAATAGGCAAGGTTAGGTTACATTGAGTGATCGTACATACATATCCCAGGAAGGCCAACAATTAATACTCCAATGCTATTGTATGTTATGACATTGTAAATATATTAAGTTGTACTATTTGACTATGTAATTATGTGAGTACGTACGTAACTAAAACAGTAAAAACATAAAAGTCATGTGAATACATAATTCTTGAGTGATCTGTGGTTTACTGTATACGTTTCAACTTTTGTAGGGTTAAACTTTAGCGTTTTTTGGGGACCAGCAGCCATCTGCAAAATTTTCATCCCGCGAAAATTTGAACCAGATATGCAACAGTTCTGTGGTCACGTCACAAACCGTGAAACTAAAACGCGAAATTGTGGAAACTCGCGATCCGCAAATGTTAAATGTATATATTATGGTATACAATACATACAGTATGTGCTTATAGAATAGATGTATGCATGAATATGTAATGTTTATACACACACACATGCACACACACACACACACACACACACACACACACATGCGCGCACACACACACACATGCGCGCACACACACATGCGCGCGCACACACACACACACACACACACACACACACACACACACACACACACACACACTGATAGACTGCACTTTTACAATGTTTTTTTATACCTGTGCTGTTTGGTAAATTCTACCACCGGATCAAGCACTGCAAATTCTGCCAACACTGATGACAGAGTGTCCGTCCTTTTCACCTCTTCCCACACTCTAATAAGAGCTGCCTGAGCATACAACCGGACCACAACATGATGGCCCTGCGTCCACTGGAGGATGGTTTGGAGGAATTGACGACAGAAGAGAACCTAACGCAATAAAAGCAGAGGGGTATGCTGCACTATCTGAAGGATCACATGCAGTACACAATTGCTATAAAATCTCATAGGAAGCTTTACAAATGTTGGGAGGCCAAATGCAGCAATGGATTACATACACAACTCATACCCTTAGTCTATGAATATAATTACACAGGCCTACTCAATATGGCTGACATTAGTATGTTGTTGGCTTGTTCAAGATCGCTTAGTTTTGATAGAGGTCAGTTAAACTACCATCAAGTACGTAAATCTGTCCGGAAAATTGGTTTGGGGGAAAAATGGAGCTACTTGGGTGTCTGTGGTCATTCCTACTCCTAGGACCCAGCTATATTCAGTACATATATACAGTTTGTACATGTACATATATAATATAATGCATGTACATACAGTGTGCATATACTGTATGTGTGTATAGTTACTATATGTAGCTATGTAATAATACATTTCAACGTAGATATCTACACCCAGTATAGAGGCTAGAGTGTATAGTATTATGTGGAGATTAGAGTATATACAGTATACCAGCAGAGTGTGGACTACTGAATTGATCCAGTACATGTGCAGTGCATACTGAACAGTTACCATGAATACTATGGCACTCTGTGTGATAAAGGAACACACCAACGTATACATGTATAACCATTGCACAAGCATAGCTACAACACCTGTGTATACTCTGCAGCATGTGGTCTGCTGTACTACATATGACATGATGGGAATGCCCTTGTGGAACAGTAAAATGTACTGGAAGCACAGTATGTACTTACCTGGTCCTCCTTGTGTTTAACACAAGTAAACAGATGATTGCCAATAGAAATGAATGAAGGTAAACAAGCCAACCTTGTTTTCACTTCTTCCTACAGTCAAAATCAATAGAACAACAGGAAGGTGTGTGTGTGTGTGTGTGTGTGTACGTGTGTGTGTGTGTGTGTGTGTGTGTGTGTGTGTGTGTGTGTGTGTGTGTGTGTGTGTGTGTGTGTGTGTGTGTGTGTGTGTGTGTGTGTGTGTGTGTGTGTGTGTGTGTGTGTGTGTGTGTGTGTGTGTGTGTGTGTGTGTGTGTGTGTGTGTGTGTGTGTGTGTGTGTGTGTGTGTGTGTGTGTGTGTGTGTGTGTGTGTGTGTGTGTGTGTGTGTGTGTGTGTGTGTGTGTGTGTGTGTGTGTGTGTGTGTGTACATGCATGTGTGGATGTGTGTGTGCCCAGTATCAATGGTACATACATTCTCATAATAACCATATCCCTACAGTATGTACATAGAACAAGGTACTGCTGCAGTCTGACTCACATAGGCCAGCCTGTCAATAAGTGTGGGCAGCAGTGATGGTGACTGTGCCAGCAGTACAGTTGAGACCCACTCAATCATGTACTTCACAGAGAGCTGGTTGTCAAACTCCAGTGATTCGAACAGTAAAGGAATGAGCTCAACAGACATCTCCTGGAAGAGACAACACAGAACTTATGATACTAGTGAATCGAGAACCTAAATTACGTACACATACTTGCACATGTATAAAAACTGTACGTTGCACTACGTACAGTGTAACTTGCTTAGTAAGTACCTTGAAGGCCACACCAAATCTGAACTTCATATTAGAGGTACTCCTATCAGCAATTGGCAACATAGTGTACATACGCTAGGGACTGAGTGAAGTGTACATGAGCTAGGGACTGAGTGAAGTGTACATGAGCTAGGGACTGAGTGAAGTGTACATGAGCTAGGGACTGAGTGAAGTGTACATGAGCTAGGGACTGAGTGAAGTGTACATGAGCTAGGGATTGAGTGAAGTGTACATGAGCTAGGGACTGAGTGAGGTGTACATGAGCTAGGGACTGAGTGAGGTGTACATGAGCTAGGGACTGAGTGAGGTGTACATGAGCTAGGGACTGAGTGAGGTGTACATGAGCTAGGGACTGAGTGAGGTGTACATGAGCTAGGGACTGAGTGAAGTGTACATGAGCTAGGGACTGAGTGAAGTGTACATGAGCTAGGGACTGAGAGAAGAGTACATGTTAACATAAGCACAGTAACCAGGGCATTCAATTAAGCACACATCACTCTATATTACATTGTATGTATCGTGTCAATATTAAGTGCGAAAAGGTACACCAAATAGCAGTGTACTGTATGTACACATGCTAATGCTACTGTACTGCTGATACTGTATCAAGGTACTCCCAAGGTGAACATGGTTGAAATATACAGGGGGATTGTATTAACCTACACAATTGTACAATGCATGCATGGGTACGTATGTGTATTATTTATTAATATGTCTTCACATATTAATTAATAAAAATTGATATAGCGAATATGATGTAAACAATATTAGAGGTTGTTGTGGTCCAAACTGTTGGAAGAAATCAATTAATGTAGACAACAAGCCCACCTAGCAGTCTCACACACCGGTCACAGTCTCATTTTGGATTTAGATTGGGAGTCATATTTAATATGGGGAAGCCTCACACACTAACCACAACACACCTTGGTGATGAAATGCACCAGAGTCAAAATAACCTGCCAGAGACGTGTTTTTTGCCTGTGTGGGAGTGAGTTTATGTAATACCTCGGCTTTGATCTGCTCATTGCTAAACTCTGTGGAGAGGAGGAGAGAGGGAACACAGTACAAACATGACAGGTGGCATGTCACAGTACAAAATGACAAGGAGCACATCACAGATACAATACATATCAGAGTAGTACACCTTATCATCACTGGGTCTATAGTACAGCAAACACTGGGGACATAAGTCCACCTTATCATCACTGGGTCTATAGTACAGTTAACACTGGGGACACCAGTCCACCTTATCATCACTGGGTCTACAGTACAGCAAACACTGGGGACATCAGTCCACCTTATCATCACTGAGTCTATAGTACAGTTAACACTGGGGACATCAGTCCACCTTATCATCACTGGGTCTATAGTACAGTTAACACTGGGGACATCAGTCCACCTTATCATCACTGGGTCTACAGTACAGCAAACCCTGGGGACATCAGTCCACCTTATCATCACTGGGTCTATAGTACAACAAGCACTGGGGACATCAGTCCACCTTATCATCACTGGGTCTATAGTACAACAAACACTGGGGACATCAGTCCACCTTATCATCACTGGGTCTATAGTACAACAAACACTGGGGACACCAGTCCACCTTATCATCACTGGGTCTATAGTACAGTTAACACTGGGGACATCAGTCCACCTTATCATCACTGGGTCTATAGTAGAGCAAACACTGGGGACACCAGTCCACCTTATCATCACTGGGTCTATAGTACAGTTAACACTGGGGACATCAGTCCACCTTATCATCACTGGGTCTATAGTAGAGCAAACCCTGGGGACATCAGTCCACCTTATCATCACTGGGTCTATAGTACAACAAGCACTGGGGACATCAGTCCACCTTATCATCACTGGGTCTATAGTACAACAAACACTGGGGACATCAGTCCACCTTATCATCACTGGGTCTATAGTACAACAAACACTGGGGACACCAGTCCACCTTATCATCACTGGGTCTATAGTACAGTTAACACTGGGGACATCAGTCCACCTTATCATCACTGGGTCTATAGTAGAGCAAACACTGGGGACACCAGTCCACCTTATCATCACTGGGTCTATAGTACAGTTAACACTGGGGACATCAGTCCACCTTATCATCACTGGGTCTATAGTAGAGCAAACCCTGGGGACATCAGTCCACCTTATCATCACATTACATCATCAGAAGGTAAATCACCTCATACTCAGTTCAACCGAAATAAACAGGTATTAAAGAAATTTAGTCAACATAAAAGAATTTTTATGACTCATTTTAGGTCCCTAATTGTAATGTGGGCTGAGCAGTGTCCAACAATTTCAAGGGGTGAGAATAAACAGGTGAAGGGACACATCCACTATGGAGAGTAAACAGGAAGAGGGACATACCCACTGAGAAAACAGGAAGAGGGACATACCCACTGAGTAAACAGGAAGAGGGACATACCCACCACACAGTAAACAGGAAGAGGGACCTACCCACTGAGAAAACAGGAAGAGGGACATATCCACCACACAGTAAACAGGAAGAGGGACCTACCCACTGAGAAAACAGGAAGAGGGACATACCCACCACACAGTAAACAGGAAGAGGGACCTACCCACTGAGTAAACAGGTAAGGTAACTGCACATTTAATCACAGGACTGAACCCTCCAGTGTGGTAAACAAACCACAGAGAATATATTCAGATTTTAAACAATCCAAAACTATATAAAGCCACAAGAGACTTGCATGAAATATGATCAGTTTTCAAAAATAGGATAGTGACAACAAGACACTTCTACCAAGAGATATCCGTGACTTTTTTTAATAATCCACCAAATCAGTGATTTGCAAAGAAAGGAGACATGATGAGAGATCTGACACTGTTGGTGATGACCATTGCTGTTGTCACCACAACTCTAGCAGGTGAGGAAGGATACTCTTATAGTTTAGTGTACTACATACACTAAACAATAGAGGTAGATTGAGACTTGACATATAATATATTCCAATTTGTCTGTACATATCAACACTACCACTATTTATACATATATACACCATCCTATTCTGTTCCACACACAGCACCTCAACAACAGCTACAAAGGAACACTAGAGAAACACAACAAGGGTCTACTTGCAGTGGACCTCGCGATGGACGTGATGGGCCACCTGGTCCACAGGGAATTGCCGGGATTCCGGGGACACCGGGGACTCCCGGAAGGGATGGACGAGATGGGGACAAGGGGGGAATAGGACCAATTGGACCACCCGGGCCGAGGGGGATTGCCGGAGAGACTGGAGGAGGACTCACGTACACACGTTGGGGGAGGACTGACTGTCCTGCTACACCAGGTACATCTCTACTCTATCACGGGATTACAGCCGGGAGCCACTACAGTCACACTGGAGGAGGGTCAAACTACGTCTGTCTTGTGAGGAACCCCGAGTACCATCCCGAGAGTACTACTAGGAATAGTGGGGAATCATTCCTCTATGGGACTGAATATCAGTTAGACTCAGGACAAGCACTCAATAGTGGAATGAGACACGATCATGATGCTCCCTGTGCTGTATGCTATGTCTCTACACGTTTGGCTCAAGTCATGATTCCGGGAACCTACCAGTGTCCAGCAGGATGGACTGTTGAGTACAGTGGATGGCTCATGAGTGAGCGCAACACTCACAAAGGACGTACCATGTACACATGTGTTGACAAAGATCCTGAAGTAATTCCAGGACAACAGAGAAACACCAATGGAGCTCTATTTTATCACACTGAGGCAACCTGCGATGCTCTCCCTTGTCCCCCTTATAATGAGCGGAAAGAACTATCGTGTGTTGTGTGCACCAAGTGAAACACACAAGATTGTTTTGAGTAACAGAATATATTCATATTAGATACACACATTACATACAGTGTACATGTATACACGCATTAGTACACATGTCATATGCTGTAGTGTCAACTAATGTGACTATGTTTATTGTTATGTAAATAAACAAACACATTGTTTTTCTTCACAAACATGTAATTCAATCAATTCTTAACATGACAATTGAAATACAAAAGGTCAATTGCTACATCACAAGTACATGTTCATGTAACAGCACAACCTGCAGTGTGACATATGCAGTGAAGGGTCAAAGGACGTGGGGTTGTGGTCTGATAGTATTAAAAGACAGAATACGGAATTATGCAATAAACAACTATATTATGGCTGCCAAATAACAACTATTATTCTGCTACATATTTTGTGATGCTTTGCAGTTCAACATAGATCAATGATAATAACATAAATGACAAGTGTTAATATTATAAACAGTTTGACAGTTTGTAATGATTATTGTATAAATCTGGATTGCAATTCTAGTTTCAAAACCAACACTTTGCGCTTTGGGTTCAAATTAGCCTTAAGGATGGAATTGATCACAAGTCGGTCACCAATGAAATGAGGCCAGATGACACTTAGAGTACAGGGGTATGATAGCATGCATACATCACCAAACCCCCTGGATGGTAATCCTGATGTAGAGATAGTAAATTGTCCCCTTTTCACATGCTGGATTGCCACATCATATGGTGGATGACAAAAAGACCCAAAGGACTTCTTGGGGAACTCATGACACGTTTCAGTAATACAGGTCATGCTCCAAAGGCTGTAATTCCCATATGATGTGTGGTCACTGAGGAATCACAAGATGGACTACTGCTTTCACAATGACACCATTCATTGATAAGAGATAAGATGGCCACTCACTGACATATTGGTCCTATGTAGTGCATACATAGAGTGCACACAGCATGTAATACAATGTGTCATGAACTATGAATAAACCAGTACTTCTCATCATAACACACATTGGTTTGAAGAGACTAGTACAGTGGGTACTGGAACTGTAAATGGACTAATAAGAATACAGCCCTGTATCCATGGCTAACAGCTGTACACACAGATTCACACCAGCTACACTAATCACACCAATACAAACATCAGGTCTCATGTATCAACAATAGTAGGTCCTGGGAACTGTACATACTGTCACTAGAACAGTACATCATAAGGTTGTGTACTGTACGTGTTGAATTGGATATCTAGATTGAGTACAATTGTGTTCCACAGCAGTAATCTGATGATAGGGGGAGGAGAACTCATTCAAGGAACATCCCCTTATTCCTAACAGTTTACAGTACAACATACAAGGAGGAGCACCAGCTCACACCATCATAACAAGGACAGTCATGATATAATCAATAAACGATTTATATCTCCTATTCTGTCTCTGTTTGGAATGTGAGTGTGAACCTCAAAGCATAACAGGTAGCAGGGGTGGGAGGGGACAGGAAGAGGGACACACCCACTTGGAAAAGAACAACCTCCACAGATGATGGTGACAACCACAAATAATCCAACCCTCAGTGTAAAGACTACTATATAAAGCTCTGAGTGACTCCAACCATCAACACTCTTCGAGGATAAGACTAGTATTGGCAACAGGAAACCTCTACTCAGAGACATCAGTGATTTATTGATGACGAGGAACATGGTCAGAGATCTGGCACAGGTGGTGATGACCATTGCTGCTGTTGCTACAACTCTAGCAGGTGAGGAAGGTAGTACATACACTACATGTAGGAATAGATTAACACATCACACATCTCCATACTGTATGCTAACACTACAAGTATACAATGTGTATGTTAACTAACAAGACAATCACGACTAGTGTAAGTGTATTATCCCATTCTATTCCACACACAGCACCTCAACAACAGCTACAAAGGAACACTAGAGAAACACAACAAGGGTCTACTTGCAGTGGACCTCGCGATGGACGTGACGGGCCACCTGGTCCACAGGGAATTGCCGGGATTCCGGGGACACCGGGGACTCCTGGAAGGGATGGACGAGATGGGGACAAGGGGGGAATAGGACCAATTGGACCACCCGGGCCGAGGGGGATTGCCGGAGAGACTGGAGGAGGACTCACATACACACGATGGGGGAGGACCGACTGTCCTGCTACACTGGGTACATCTCTACTCTATCATGGGATCACAGCTGGGAGCGAGCACTCTCACAGCGGAGGAGGGTCAAACTACATCTGTCTTGTGAGAAACCCCGAGTACCATCCCGAGAGTACTACTACGAATAGTGGGGCTTCCTTCCTTTATGGGACTGAATATCAGATACACCAAGGACAAGCACTCAATAGAGGAATGAGACATGATCACGATGCTCCCTGTGCTGTATGCTATGTCTCTACACGTTTGGCTCAAGTCATGATTCCGGGAACCTACCAGTGTCCAGCAGGATGGACTGTTGAGTACAGTGGATGGCTCATGAGTGAAGACAGTGACCACAAAGGACGTACCATGTACACATGTGTTGACAAAGATCCTGAAATAATTCCAGGACAACAGAGAAACACCAATGGAGCTCTATTTCACCACATTGAAGCAACCTGCGACGCTCTCCCTTGTCCCCCTTACGATGAGCAGAAAGAACTATCATGTGTTGTGTGTACCAAGTGAAACACATAATTTTGTATTGAGTAACAGAATATACTCGTATTAACGACACCTGTTATATCTAATTTTACACACATTAAAACACACAATATACGTACAAAAGGTGCATATTTGAGCATGTAAAATGTCCAATTTTATTATACAAATACAGTAGATTGCATTACTTCATGAATGATTCGGTCTTGTTCTCACAATGCCAAAGTACATTGGATTGAAGGATAGGCATGATACAGGTTATGTATCTGATTGGATTGTGGGTGTGAATCGTCAGCTACTATTAGCTGCATTCAGTGAGATAGGCAAATGGGTAAATAGACACACCGACTGGAGAGAAGAGTGACACGCCCACTAAAGAGAAGGCCAGTAAAAAGAGTCCTATTGGTTCTGAAATGATACGGATAGTGATTCTGACAAATAATTATTGAATCAGGTTCAATTTGATTCACAACCTAATCACTAATAGGTATGGTATATAAAACCACAAGGACTTATTACCCTCAACAATCCTACTATAATGCAAGGATTCTCTGTTTGTTTGTTCGTAAACTCCTCCTTCAGTTCGAATGCGATTGACGTCAAACTCTCCAATCCTCCTCAGCGGTACCTGTGGAGTGTCCTAAGGGGGTTAGCGTTTCGTTTTAGGCCTTTCTTCTAGAATTCGAACGAAGCCGTACTATCCGCCATACTTGAAAGGCATTTTCATGACACGTTTACAGAGAATACACCCATAGGGCGGGTAATTAAGCTAGTATGATAATATAGAGAAAGCAAAGTGAAGAAGAAACCTCTACCAAAGGACATCAGTGACTTTGTGATGAAGAGGAGCACAATCACAAATGTGACTCAGTTGGTGATTACAATTGTTGTTGTCACCACGTCTCTAGCAGGTGAGAAAGGTAGTACTGTACATACCCTATAGGAGGAGATCAGTACTTGACATATAACACTTCAATGTGTCTGTACACTAACACTACAACTATACAATGTGCAGACTGAGGTTGTGGTCCCACAGCTACAATACCCTAATGGTGTGAGGTCACTGAAGAACGGGTGGACTCAATGCTAGGAATGCAATAACCCACATATTCAGGACTACCAGCTGTATGCATAGGTTCATACCCAGAAAGATCCTCACCTTCAGATACAGCACTTCCCTACTGTTTGGCCAAAAACCAAAATTCAGCTACTGGATTACAACATCCAGTACACATGAGGATAGAATTGTGAAACCTGTATTTTGTGTGTTGCATATGCACAATGACATGTATTAAACATCCATCATTACAAAAGCACATGGATGTGAAAATCAAGCATGAATACATCAATGTGAACATCAGGTTGTTAGTTCACGTTTATTTACGAAATTTAGAAACTAGAATATGTACATACATCTTGAGGTTTGTGTACTCATCAAAATGGATGTCTAGACCAAATACAATTTCATTGAGCAGTAGCAAACTGATGATTTCGGGAAGGAGACTTCACTCCACAAATCAGTCATCTCCTCTTTGTCAGTTCACAGTACGTACATACGTTCATACATGCAAGAAGAGTACCAGTACACTTCATTATGCCCTGGATGGACATGACATGAGCAATAAATGATTTTCATGTCTTATTGTGAAGGGAATTCACTTTACAAATCTGAACAACATCACTTCATAGTGCAGCTCACAAGGAGGAACACCAATTACCTCTTCGTACCTTGGAACATCATGACATAACCAAGTACTTTAAAAATATCATGTCCGCTGATTGGGATACAGGTGTGCATTTTCAACCTTTACAAGTAGCAGAGGGCAAGGGTGAATCGGAAGAGGGGGCAATTAAACCCCAAATGACCGCAAATTCACATTGTACAGATCACTATATAAATCTCCAAGAGGTTGGAAACAACATCAGTCTTGAAGGAAGAGCCAAGAGACATCAGTGATTTGCAAAGAAAGGAGACATGATCAGAGATCTGACACTGTTGGTGATGACCATTGCTGTTGTCACCACAACTCTAGCAGGTGAGGAAGGTAGTACTTACACTATAATGTAGGAGTAGATCGGCACTTAAGCACATTAAACACTTTAGTCCGCCTGACAGTGTGTACAAAGTATGTAGACTGACAATACGACTATAATACAAGTATACGTACATCATTCTATTCTGTTCCACACACAGCACCTCAACAACAGCTACAAAGGAACACTAGAGAAATACAAAAAGGGTCTACTTGTAGTGGACCTCGTGATGGACGTGACGGACCTCCTGGTCCACAGGGAATTGCCGGGATTCCGGGGACACCGGGGACCCCTGGAAGGGACGGACGAGATGGGGACAAGGGGGGAATAGGACCAATTGGACCACCCGGACCTCGGGGGATTGCCGGAGAGACTGGAGGAGGACTCACGTACACACGTTGGGGGAGGACCGACTGTCCTGCTACACCAGGTACATCTCTACTCTATCACGGGATCACAGCGGGGAGCTACTACACTCACAGCGGAGGAGGGTCAAACTATGTCTGTCTTGTGAGGAACGCCAAGTACCATCCCGAGAGTACTACTAGGAATTATGGGGGTTCACTCCTCTATGGGTCTGAATATGAGGTAGTCTCAGGCCAAGCACTCAATAGTGGAATGAGACACAACCACGATGCTCCCTGTGCTGTATGCTATGTCTCTACACGTTTGGCTCAAGTCATGATTCCGGGAACCTACCAGTGTCCAGCAGAATGGACTGTTGAGTACAGTGGATGGCTCATGAGTGAACACTACACACACAAAGGACGTACCACATACACGTGTGTTGACAAAGATCCTGAAGTAATTCCAGGACAGCAGAGAAGCACCAATGGAGCTCTATTTTATCACACTGAGGCAACCTGCGATGCTCTCCCTTGTCCCCCTTATGATGAGCGGAAAGAACTATCGTGTGTTGTGTGTACCAAGTGAAACACTAATCGGGTCTCAAGTGCGCTTCATTTACAAGTAACCAGATATACTCATACTGTATTATCACTAGTAACATTTATTAATCATACGATTATTATCATTAGCAACATTTATTAATCAACATATTATCATAAATACACTACGTAGTATACACAACACATTCCATGTATAAGTGCTTATAATACAATACATGGTATATAGTATGCAGTACATGCTATGTATGTAGTGAACAGTACAGCACACTCAGTATGTTGAGTATGTAGTCACAATGTAGTATGCATGGTACTTGTACTCCGGTGCATGACAAGGTAGTGTCATACTACCACCACATTCAACACACTGTGCCACAGGGCAGTAGTAGATGGGTGCTCATGATATAGCAGTTACTGTTCACTATCAAATCTTACAGCTATGGTAATGAGGTGAAATCATATAATGTACTAATGTACACAATATACGCATATACATACTGTAAATACAGTACGTATATTAAATAATAATATATTATAGTGAGTAGAACAGTATTATATTGAGATATACGTACACATACATATATGTACACTGCACATCATATAGTAAGCAGTACATACTGTATGTGTATATTATGGTGAGTGGTACAATACAGTACAGTACACACGTCCAATTTGCAAACCAATATTTCATACATTGACCTTATCGCAGGACAGGAAAGTGGTTACGGAATGACAAATACCTTATCTACCATCCTCCTCATGAGGTGTGTTAGAAACTCATCCACGATCCAACTGGAACTAGTGTTGGGACTGGAGAGGGTCATCAGCTGAAAGAGGAAGGTGACAATTGTGACTCGTACATTGGAGTCGCCATGGCGATACCTACAAGGTTGCAAATCAGACAAATTATGCTAGCACACACACACACACACACAAACACACACACACACGCACACACCACACACACACACACACACCAAACACACACACACACACACACACACACACGCACACACACACACACATACACACACATGCACATGCACACAAACAACCTACATACATCAATTTTAATTGATTTGTACTATAGGAGGTCCCCAGACCAGCAACATAGGCCTCCACATCATCCATGGCTCTACAGAGGAGGCAAGGAAATGAAGAAAGGGGATAATATTTAAAACTAATACAACCAACAATATTCACAACATACGGATAGTTCAGTAAACTACATGTATGTACCAGCTACTTTAGTACAGGCAAATCTATAGTGGCTATATGTAATAGTTGCAGCCTGTCTAGGTGTGCTACTCTGCCCTTGGTAATTAATTATCCCTCTAATTGCTGTTGCACACCCAGACAGGCTCCAACTTCTACGTAGCTTGTATACATATAAAACTGTATAAATACTCTGAATTGTGTAAGTGTTGACATCACAGATGCTACATAATATTATGTGGGCCTACACAAAGTACATACTTTTGACTTTTCTTGCCAACTGGTCCAAACATACAGGCTTCAATGATCACATCTGTGAAGTTGAAGAGACTGACTGAAAGCTTTCTGTGGTCCGTCCGGTTGGAGGATTGGGCCGCCATCATCCACTGTTCACAGCAGTGCTTCACAAGAAGATTGTAGTGCCCACTTCTCGACTCACCCAGTGTGTGGATTTCACCACAGAGCTGGAGAACAAGTAAAATGAGAGAAATACCAGCAGCTCACGTATCAACATGATGAATCCATGTAACTATAAACAATAAACAACTATAAACAACAGATGTTGTACACATTCTTGATTTCCTATGTAAATTGTCATAATATAATTTCAACACAACATACGTACTATTATAGTACACAATAATGTGTATTTACAACTATTAACTATGAATACATACACTGTCACCAAAAGGCTTGAAACGTGTGTACATGTACATATGCACGTATATACGTACTATGCAACACTATACATGGGAATATACTATACATACAAGTACATAGAGACCAACAAACACTTCACTACAAAATATACATAATATGTATACGTAATACATATATTATACGTATATAAATACTACTGTATAGATATAATTGTATAGAGTGGAAATTTCAATGTAAACTACAGAGTTATGTCACTGTCTGTTTGAAACACAGATTATTGGTACACTGGAAGTAGTCTTGCAGAGCCAGACCCAAACAAGTTAGGGTGACGACCATTTTAAGAACAGAGGAGCCAGGAGGACGGTCTGGCTAAGCAAGACTACGTTTGAAGACAGAGGGTAATCTGCAACAACTAACTCACAGTTTTAAGAACTGGCAACACATCTTCACTGAGCTCCTCAGAAGACATTAGGAGGATTGGGTGAAAAGCAAACCTGAGGAAGGACTTTGTGGCCATCCACAACATTTTGTGATGTTCCTTTAAACTCAACACCATTGGCCAACACTTTGTCATGAACTCAAGGAGATGAGGAAAGTTGTGATCCACCATCTACAGCAGTCAGCGAATGGAACAGTGTATGGTACAGGGAATTAGAGGTTGTTGTGCATGTGTGTGTGTGTGTGTGTGTGTGTGTGTGTGTGTGTGTGTGTGTGTTTGTGTGTGTGTGTGTGTGTGTGTGTGTGTGTGTGTGTGTGTGTATGTGTGTGTGTGTGTGTGTGTGTGTGCATGTGACTAAAGTACACATGTATGTACATACAATACAAAACCACAGAACATACAGTATGTACGTACATATATGCATGTACATATTTATGTATTGTTCACAATATGCTGTGCATACACACAATTCATATATATAGTACATATCCAGTACATGTAGTACATGCAGTACACACAGTACTTACAATACATACAGTACATACCTCAGGCACCACTAGCGCAAGACAATCCAGGACAATGTTGCTGTCCCCATGAGCGGCATCCATACAATCACACAAGGCATCAAACAGGACAGGCACATTCAGGCTCAGTCCTAGGGTCAACTCTCCAACTTTCTTTCTCTGTTCCAAGACAAATCGGTGACAGTTCCAAACTGAGCGAAGTGCCCGGGACACCACCTGACCCCAGGGTTGTACAACTGGCTGTGCTACACCCGAGGATACACCTGGGGTATCAGGAAGTTTGTCGAGATCCAAAGATGTCGGTTTGATGAACTTTGGATGGATGTTCATCTTGAGGACTAGCTGACAAAGTTGCTTCACTTGGTTCTTGGACATTGTCTCATTGGTTGCTTCGTAGATGGAGAGTTCCTGTACCTTGCAACACACCCACTCAAGCAGACAGACCACACCCAGGACCTCACATGACAAAACCACTGGCTGGAGAAAGCAACAACAAAACACTTTGGGTAACAGTATGGGTGCTGAATGTACTGTTCAACCACATCACTATGGTAACTCTTCGAACAACATCTAATCAGCCCAACTTGAGAACATGACAGGAAACCCTCTAAATGCTGACACCACAACAACATTTACTGGACCAATGTGAAACGTGTACATAGAAGTAAACCTGGGACAGTCATGGATGTTTACAGGGGACTTCAGTGTGGAATGTTTAGTGAGAGCTGCTCTATTGTCTG
>OZ026566.1:2750788-2755788 GCA_964020155.1 Chondrilla cf. caribensis
CACATATACACACAACACAACACATATGCGCACATACAGGATTCAAAATATATATATAAATTATTAATAGAATAATAATAAAAACATATATAGCATATAATAATTATAACATACAATAATAACATACACACAACATAACGCGCACACACACACACACACACACACACACACACACACACACACCTGCACTCTACACACAATTATGGCAAGAAAATTGGCCAGAACTTGTTACAAAGAATTATTCAGATACATGAATAAGTGTACATAAAATTCATAAAAGTTTGGTTGCAATACCTACAAACATACATACATAATATGTACATACTGCACAGTATGAGGTACCTGTTTCTCTTCAAGTGTTTCCATCATCAGCATGAAGTCACTCCACACTTGTTGTAGGTCGACACCATTCTCCTGGTCCCACCAGAACACTCCTCCTGGTGATAGGACGGCTGATGAATCCGACTGCAGGTCAGCAGAGGATGAAACGCAATGCTGCAGAAGGAACATGCTTCTCTTACGATTCAGTGGATCTTGCTCCACGAGACCGTCCTGTATGAGATGCCAAAATTCTTTCTTTCCCCTAATGTCTAGTATCAAGGGGCGGAGCTCAAGGGAAGAATGGGAGGGGTTCCCCAGGCAGCTGCCACCTCCTATAAATGGCATACTGAAACAGCAAAGGATCACAAAAGCAAGGTTCCTGTTCCCACATTCTACGGTTGCACTGCTGGTGTCGGTGGATTTACAGACCGCCTCCCACAGGACATGCAGTCTGCTCACGACTGAATCTGCAGATAACAGGAAGTGAGGTAAAATGTAGCTACATATGAAGTGACAAATCCTCTGGGATACAGTCTCGAGCAGTTTGACCAGTCCAGTGAAGAGCTTATGGATGCTGTCTCGCACAGAGGTATCTTCAGCTTTCTCCATCACCGCCAGAGAAGGAGATGAAGAACTAAAACACATGAAAAGCACCCTCAGGAAAGGCTCCGTGGTCGCGTCAGTCCAGTCATTCGACAGCTCACAGGCGATTTCCTTCCTGTGCTTATAGTAGACCAACACTACGCGCTCAATTCCGTCGATAAATTGGCTCAGTTTAGAAGGGGCAGGAAGGAGGGGACAGTGGCTGAAGGAACCCAGCGCGGCCCTGCACAAACCACCCATATCGCACAACAACGATGTACTGAAACGTTCTGCTTGAGTGTCGAAGTCCACATTGCTCGAAAAGGGCGCCAGTACCGCGTTGAGCAATCTACACGCGTGTTCTTGCAGATCAATCTCGCTTAATCCTCTAACGCAATGTTCTAGAACGCTAATATGTTTCTTGTATCTGACCAGAGACAAAGGCGGATGGCTCAGTTCTTCTTCTAATTGCACCAAGGCCCTCTGGAATACATCAATCACTTTAATTCTGGCATGGCTCAAGAAATCCGCTAAGGGTAGTTTCGTCTGTTGTTGGCCATGGACGGCCATCTCGTCTGGTACCAGTATGCGCTAACCGACCACGTGTTAACGACATTCATAAGACGGACGTTCACAGGTCACGTGGTCTCAAAGAGAAGTTGTTTAGATTTGTATCCATACCTTTGTAGAGAGAATGGTGAGTGTACAGCGGTTATTGAAGTACTTGGTGATACCATGGATGTCGCTTCAGTTGTCATATCTATAAGTCTCGTTTAGTAAGACCATCGTTCTCGAAATTGTACCCTTTTCATTCACTATACTTAGTATTAGTCCAAATCTTTGACTTTTCTGTCAGAGTTTATAGAGCCTTCGAGTGAGATAGGGATCATGTAGTGTACCTTATACATGGTCTTCATAAGAGCCTCTGTGTTCGGAGATACGCGGAACGTTGAACCATCCTAGATAATTCAGACTACGTTTGTGCTATGTCAAATAAATGTCGGACTGTGCGTGTGGCGATCGAATATAAGACCTTCGATAATATCGATATGAGTGCCAAGATGCAGTAGGTACGTGCGTAGTTCCCCTGGTGCAGTTACACGCATCTCACATACTCTGCTGCTACCATATACAATACGTGTAACTTTATATTTCCGTGGTTAGCCTGCATCTCGTGTTTCCATTGATAGTCCTCTAATTTGACCATATGCACCATCAGCGATGATTTGAAGGCTAAATTGAGGAAATTCAGGTTTAGGAAGGCCACCAACAATGCAGCCATTGTCAGTGAGTTGTTAACAGTGATGTGTTGGTGTCGTATGCCAATGAAGTGCTTATACGTACATGCACTGAATGCTCATTATGTCATTGAGTCAATTGGTTTTGTGTGTGTGTGTCATTGAATCAAATTGAGTCGATTAGTTTTGTGTGTTGTGTAGCATGTATGTATCATTGGGAGAGCGTTTCAGTACACTACATATACGCACATGTGTCATTGGGAGAGCGTTTCAGTACACTACATATACGCACATTCTTAATTGAGTCTACAATATTGAAAACTCTTAGATCAATATAGAGCGAAGCCATATTAGATCGATTTGTTAACCATGTACCATCCCCTCTCTCTCTCTCTCTCTCTCTCTCTCTCTCTCTCTCTCTCTCTCTCTCTCTCTCTCTCTCTCTCTCTCTCTCTCTCTGTGTGTGTGTGTGTGTATCAGTGTATATACGTACATGTGTGTACTTAGCATTATTGTATGTGTGTGAATACAAATGTTGTCAGTGAATATTTGTCCTTCAAGGCTGTGTTATTGATGTGTTTGGGTCCCCTCTGTTGCAGTGAAAATAGACAAAGAAACACTAACAATCGTTGAAGATGTTATTGATGAAGATGAAGAGTATCTTGTGGTGAGTCAGGAGAAGAATTGTGTGTGAAAAGTTCCCCACATTCCTTCTCTACATATGTGGTACACACATACATCATTGTGTATATGATACCTATGGAGGATGGAGACAAGTGATATACGTAGATAAGTTAACTGCTTTGACCGAGAAAAAATAGCCCGTCAAAATGTTCACTTCACCACAGTTCCATATCACTTTAATTGATACGTGGGTATGGCATGCCTCAACTAGAGGTGGTAGCAGGAAGCATCTCATCTTATTGGGTTTGTACTTATGTATGCACAGTTGAACCTGTCTTGTGGGACCACTCCCTGCTTTGTGAAACAGTCACCTTTCAGCAGAGGTCAGATTATAATAAGTAATGATATCTGAGATTCAGTGTACAAAGTGTTGATCTCTCCCAAGAGTTGGACCTTCATCACAGCATTCTTGCAAGGAGGTTTCTACTGTATATCAACACAGTCTAGTCATAGGGAAAAGGAAAAAAATAAGCTTTAGGAGTGGTACTGCCAGACATACACTCAGAGCTGTATGTATACAGAGCAATATCAGTCATTTCTGATGACAATTGTGTTGTATGTATACAGCCATATATAGGCATATGCTTATATTCTATTAAGCGCCCACCAAAATTGAGGCCATTCAAGATCGTGTAATCTATACAATAGCTCTATCTGTGGTACCAGTGTGACTGAATACCTACTGTGTTGTTTATTCAATCTTAGTGTAAGTATGAAGATCCCTACGTACACAAGTGTGAATGTACAAGCACTGTGGGCTATCCTGCAAATATGTAAACCCAGTGGGTGTATACGTACAGTACATGTAACAGGTCATGCAGTCTTGTTGGTTGGATACATACAGCCAAGACCGCAGTGACGGTGTGATAAGGTTGTGAGTGATATTTGCCTATTTAGCATAATTATGAGTGTCGATGCTTCATTTTGCAGGATGTGACACCTGAGGAAGTGGGTGAACAGCTGTCAGAACACCAAGCACGTTATGTGGCTTATAGCTATTGCCTCAAACACGAAGATGGGCGGACATCATACCCTCTGTGTTTCATATTTATCAGCCCTACAGGTGTGTTGACCCCGCCAAATATAATGTCTTCACTGTTGTCAATAAAGTAACCATTTGTAAACTATGGTGTTCGGTTAATTCTTGTTAATCCACCAAACCTTTTTGTTTGACACAAGTTCTCAGTAACAATATAATACACAAGTACTAATGAATCCAGTTAATTCACCAAACTCATTAATCCACTGTACTTGGTGAAAACGAATTGTGGCGGATTAATGTAATTCATTGCACATTCAATTTTTGTCCATGAATAACAAATTCAGCCATTGCCCTTTCCTCACCCAGGTACCAGCCCTGAACTTCAGATGATGTATGCTGGATCCAAGAACTCTCTTGTGAAGGCAGGAGAATTTACTAAAGTACGTGCACACATATATGCACTGTATATACTGTATATGTGTGTATGTGTATGGGATATACGTGTACAGATAATACAGTATTACTTTGTGTAAATCGTACATCTGTGCAGATGGTAGTATTTTCGGCCACATTTAACCCCTGAAGGACTAACAATGCCTGTAAATATTAATGCTTGTACAAAGTTGTCATCAAGTGCTTAGGTGGAGCTAGGCTGTGGAGATATTCCGGTGTGGACCGGGCAACGTTGCTTGTCTGTTATTGATGTTTACTGGAAACCTTACCATATGATGCAAGGTCTACATTTCCTTCTCTCGTAACTGGGATCTTCATATAGTTGTGGTGTGCATTGAAATACGTAAACTACACTTGATGTCATTCATATGAGCCTGTAAAACTGGATCACTTGGGTATATACATAAAACTGAACCTCTTTACAAAACAACCTTTTGTTCTCCACTCACCCTGCTGCTATAGCCAGTTTGCTGTTGTAACTAATACAATAATAATATTGATGATTCTTGTACACATCTGTATCTACAAGTAATAGTTATATCCTGCCTAGGTGTGCTGTGGCAGATATAAAGTGCTAATTCGCCTTCAATAATCTGTTAGCACTTTATATCTGCTACAGCACACCTAGGCAGGATATAACTATCTTGTATCCTGGGGTGGTGAATGAGACTATTAATTTTATACTGCAAATATGCGCATAGCTCAATGCAACATATTATATGCAATAGAAATGTATTTAC